>JAOXJP010209922.1:0-11896 GCA_025762735.1 Platanus orientalis
GTGGGCCTATTTGGTCCACACAACTAAAAGCCCATAATGCACACACATATAATACATGATTCATTTTGAATCTTATAATATATACTTCAAATATAACAGTTGTAAGCAGAGGATATTGAAAAAATAATGGTCGCGTGAAGCATCCCATTATTATTATATTAAGAAGAAGCGTAGGTGGATCTGTAGAAATGGAGAGCATACCTTTATAAAAAAAGCTGCTTCTGAAAGGAAGAATCCAGTAACGAAATTTCGCGGCAGCAATAGATGTGTTGGGATTTTCTCTAGCAATAAATTATCTCAATCATTTTATTTATTTTTTGATTCCTTTGATAGAAAATTTCTTGTGTAAAGTCCTCGAAAAGTATTAAAACGAGACATCCAAAAGTCTATTGTTGGTTTTTGTGTTGAAAATATTTACTTCGTTAATATATTAAATTCCATCTAGGAGTGGCAATTCGTGTTGGTGAGTTGGGTTTGTATCGTATTGAGATAAGGGTATACGACTATATTGCTCAACCCTATGTTGGATCTTCTTTTTCAATAATTCAAAAATCCGTTAATTCCACAATCTTAGAGTCAAGTATTTTTAATTAAAAAAATTAAAATTAAAACCGAGTGACCCGAGACATAAATGTTTTAAGCTCAATAATAAGGCATTTTAAGCTCCAATAAGGGAGATGAAGATCTATGGGCTTGAAGAAATGTGTGTTTTATAACACAAATCTAAGAGAAAAGGAAAGAAGAGAAGCTAAGAACCCTCATTCGCCACCTTCATTTTCCTCTTCTTCTTCTTCTTTGTCTTCTTCTTGTTCTCCGGTGCTCTCATATTTTTTGGTCTCTTCTATCTCATAAAGGAGCCCCAGGGCCCCTTTTTATAGTGGGAGAGGCCTTCCACCAACTCCCTGTAAAGTGTCAACTTCTTATTGGTCCTCATTCAGCCTAAGAATGGGCGAATGGGCATTTACCAACCTTAGCATGGACTCTTTCTTGTGTCAGATGCAAGACTAGAACCTTTCTAGGTTGTGTCGATTCTGAGCCATCACGAATGAGCCCAACTCGTGGTGAATGAACTTGATCATTCACATACGCGCACTTTGTCCTTTTATTGGCAGGCTTTGGCTCACTTCTTAGGCTGGCTTAAGTTCACTTATTCCTGTCCAACTCGTGGCAAATGACACTTAGTCATTCTCATTCGCACACTACTTTGGTCCATCCAACTTGTGGCTAGTGAAACTTGTTCCTTCTCATTTGCGCACAACTTTGGCCTGGCCAACTCGTGGTGAATGACACTTGGTCATTCTCATTTGTGCACAACTTTAGTCTGGCCAACTCGTGGAGAATGGACTTGATCCGGTTCATTTGCACACTAGTCCAAGTTTGGACTTATCAATCACAGATGACTCGGATGCCATGAGATCACATCTAGACCATCAAAAAGGAATTTTGTGACCCCTAATGTGACGATGCTCACGTACGAAGTGTAAAGTGCACCTCAAGTGCCCTTACACCCAAGCCCTTGCTTGCACCCATGACCCATGCGCGTGTGCGTGTGCTCAAGGTGCATAGCACCTTGCTACACCGTAGTAGCTAAGAGAAATAGTGTGAGTCTCTCAAAATACATAAGAGTAATGGAGAGCTATAACTTATATATTGTTCATTGTTTTTTATTTTAACTAATGTGGGACTAAACAAATGAGAGACAATTTTGAAAACAATTAAATTTGAAAACTTAATTAATGAGTTGTTAATGGAAATATTAAATGACATTAATTTCCATGTTAATGGAATGTTTTAAATGGCACTTTAAATGGCATTAAATGCCTTAGTTTTCAACACCCTAACCCAAAATAAATTTGGATCGGATTCACTAGTCATGTGGTGATTCATGTTCGCGGGTCATATTCGTCTCATGTCAAGTTAAGTGTATAAGACTATATGACTCAAACTGAACCTAACCCATTTATCAAAGTGGATTGACCCGTTTTGACCCAAAACATATTTACAGTCAACCCTAACCTTGTTATTGGTTCATGTCAGGTTCACAGGTCATGTTGGGTTCACCTACTTTTTCAACTGAACAGTTTTTCAGACTTTTTTAACCTAAAAACAACACATGTCAATTTATAATTCACCATATACACTACATAGGCATTTTCATCATAGAACATTTGCTTGGTTCTTAGAATTCTAATGGAGGGGTGAATGCCCCATTATCTCGATGATTGCGACAACATCTCTCTTAGGGTGGTCATGACTTTAAGTCTGTTCAGCAACATTTTGTACACAGTTGTGAGTTGAAGTCTGCCTCCCTTATAGGGACTTGTACCCTCTGCGCCACCTTATGGTGCACCACTATGAACAGGCACAAAGGGGGGTGGAGCCCTGCAAAAAGTATATGGCCCCACCCCCTTTCTGTGGCTCACCGTGTCACAGCATAAAGTGGCGCAGAGGATACAGTTCCCTCCTACAGGCCCCATACTAAGTTACAGCAATAAAAAAGGCTGTCAATGCAACTCAGCTTATAGCTTGGCTCATCATAGCTGAATTTGAGCCTTGTTTGTAGCTTGTAGAGATGAACCCATGCCTCCAATTGATCTCCTTTAGCTAAGTGGGCCTTAGTCGAGCTGCACTAATAGCTCCAATCATTTAGGATATATATATATATATATATATATATATATATATATATATATTTATTTATTTATTTATTTATTCATTTATATCCATCATTTTACAAAAGTCCACATAAACGATCAAACACTTAATGGACATTATTTGAAAACAAACATAATTTAAAACAATAATACCAATTATAACAACAACCTCATCAACAACAAAAGTGTAAAGAATTCAAAATATAGTCTCAATTCTCATGGAAAAATCTTTAATGACCCCAACACCAACACCCAGCAGAACCTAATATTCATAAGTTTATAACCATTGCCTCCTCTGAATTAAATGGTAGCTATTTTACCTTATTCGAAATCAACATTTAAACATTTAACCCAAACTAATTAAGTTGTACACATCAAGTTTTGTAACGTTTACATTGTTTGAAAAAATGAGTTTATAATTATACATTCAACATATTAGATGATTTACTATTTCACGTGGGAATTTACATTTACAGATTCAAATTTTCAAACATATTAATTACATCTCCTTTTTTATAAGGGAAGGAGAAATCTCTGATTAAGGCTTCATGGACATGCAATAAAATAAAATAAAAAATCAAAATGGAAAAGATCTATTTCATTGATGAATTATATTAATGGTATATGTAATGAATACAAAGGAAAAAGATAGAGAGGGACATCTTCATTATGATACTATATAAAGTAATCATATTTGTACAAAGTTTCTATATCACCTTGTTGATCCCATATTCTTGTTTTTTCTTGTTCTTGTTCTTATGCAAGTAAAAGCTAGTCATACAAGACTTGAAACTTCAAGAAACAAGTAGGAGAGGTTTTTGTATCTTCTGGGATCGGATGAATATTCATATTTGTCTATATGTGTTGGTATTTATGCTTTATATATTAAAAAGGCTTCAAGGTGGTAGAGTCATTCTAAGATTTTTCAAATGATTACCCATTTTTTCTAGTCTTTAATAGTCTATCTTTATTTGCGAATATATGTGGTATTTTTACAACCTTAATCTTGTTCCAACAAGTAAAACTAGCTGTCATGAAAAGTCTCTTTTGTGTATGACTCTTCATTTTAGTTCCAACGAGTATAATTTGTGAAGTCCAGTTGTTGTTGTTGGAGTTTAGTTTAAATAAGTTTTAAGTGATGGGTTCTATCCTACTTCCTTGATCCTTATTTTTTTTAACAATATATATTGTCTTGAAGAGTTGTAATGTTTGAGCTAAATTTTGTTACTTCTTAGCTTCCTCTTAAGTTCTGAACACTTATCATTAACTAATGGAGGCACAGAATGACACATGTCATCATTTATGTCATTTTACATTGTTTTCTTGACACAATTTGGATTTCATATGGTGTTAGCATGTGTGTTATAAAATTCATTTTGTACTCTTGCCACTTGTTAGCTGTTGTATGATGTTTTGGGAGTCTATAGAAGAATTGTGAATTTTTTATTTGGACGG
Organism: Platanus orientalis; assembly: GCA_025762735.1. Taxonomy (NCBI): domain Eukaryota; kingdom Viridiplantae; phylum Streptophyta; class Magnoliopsida; order Proteales; family Platanaceae; genus Platanus; species Platanus orientalis. Next base: position 4,110 of record JAOXJP010209922.1, read on the forward strand.
GTAGCATATGTCACATGTCAACTTTCCGAGGGCATTACTCAAGTATGGGAAGAAATTTGTTTGCTACATGGGATGATTTTTTGTACTATGTGTGGCCAATTGATCATTTTCCTGGATGAGTTGGTTTGCCACATGTCACTGCTGATGCCAACTTCATTATGACCATCCATAGGTAAATCAAATGCGCATCAAATCAAGATGGTGATATGGGTACTGTATCAAGAAATGTTTTTCTTCTGTACACTACAAGAAAAAATAGTATTTGCGGCTAGTTTTATTTTTGGCGGTACAATTATGGCTGCAAATAACCTGTTTTTAAACTTCAAGAAAACATTTTTGTTGATTTGAAAAACAGCTAGAAAAAGTCACTATTTTCGGCAATTTTCGGGTGCCGAAAATAGTATGGCCGCAAATGACGTTCTAATAATTTTTTCGCTGTTATATAAGGAAAAAATTTCCGCGCAAGTCTTATTTTCCCACGCTCTCCATTTTCCCTCTCTTTCTCACTCTCTCTCTCTCACTCGCTCTCGAGTTTTACAGAGGCTTTCTGTTCATAGCTTGCACTGCCATCTAGTCGCCGCCGTCATCTCACAGGTGAGTTTCTCTTTAAGGCTCCATCAATCTCTCTCTCTCTCTCTCTCTGCCTGTCTCGCCGGTGAGTTTCTCTTTAAGGCTCCATCAATACTCGCCGCCGTCGTCTCACCAGTAAAAGTACAAGAATTTCATACATGATGAAATATAGTATTTGAAATCCCAACATTGATAATATAAAACTCGTTTTGGAGGGGAAACAATTTTTTGTGAATTTTGGTAAGGAGATGAAGGTTAAAGTAATTGATTAAAACAAAATGCCTCCTACTTAGATAAGATTTTGTTCATCAGTTTACTGGTGTGGGGTAGGTAGTGTATTGTTAGGTTTAGAGGATATTTTGTAGGTTTATGTCAATGTACGTTTCTCTTGCCACCAACTGGTCACTTGGAAGTTGTTGGTCATTTAATGTCCAGTCAAACTGCTACAACAAGGTAAGTTATCAGTACATACATAGCATTTTTTTATTTGATTATTAGTACATGGCTGAACTGTACCTTTTCATTTCTTCTTCTTCTTACTTTTTGCTTTTTATCTATCATTCATCATTATTCTATTTTTTTTTTCAGGGGTGGGAATTTTACTTGCACTCGTTGCTGCATTTGTCAACTGGTTGTATTCAAGAAAATCATATGGGCGAATGTGTGTTGGCCTTACCCTGATAATTGGATCATTACAGATGTCATCTTTGACGTTGAAGGATCTTTATTCTCAATGTAAGTGTCATATTCTTAGATCTAATTTAACCCCATGACTGGAAATTCCAATCTGTTGAATGTTGATCAAATATATTTTTATAGACTATCCACCAATTTTGTACCCATGTGCAGAAAATTCTGGGACACACCATAAAAAACCAATTTTATATGAAAAAGCCATGCACATGGTAGGGCACTTATTCATTGTAGGTTGATATGAGTTGGATCATTATTATTGAGAGAGAGAGAGAGAAAGAGATGTATTTGCAGATAAAAAATCAAAGAAATTAAATCCCTGCTAATTAATTACTATATATCCATATATATAATGATTTTAATTAGTAGAGTTATTAGTTGAAAGCATTTGATGATCTGTTCAGTATAAGCCACGGGCCACGTCGATCTGCTTGCCATATGGGGGGAAAAAAGATGAAAGTTGGACCACGAAATGAGGTAATTCACTAGAAAATTATAGCTACGTACACTGAAGTCATGGTCATGATATATTTTGTTGTGGAAGGTCATAAATAATTAATAGTAAGCTGACGATGATCGAGCAAATTGCTATAACATATATAATATATATATAGTTCAAGCTAGCTAGCTGCATATATATATATGCATGCCACCCTGCAAAATTGGAAACATTATTATAATTTTTTTCTTCTCTTGTAAGTGCATGCATGTAGTACAGTTTTATTTTCTAATATTAATCTTGCAGTACTTTAATTAGGCCAAGTTGTTAACTCAGACGATATATCAAGCGGCTATCTTCATTCTTCCTTGAACACGGGCTCCATGGATTCAGGTGGTGCTAATAATTACCTATCATTTGATGAATCCATTGCACGGCCTTCTGCACGGTAGTTCTCATTCATCATGTACAAAAACAAAATGCCTTTTTATGAGAAAGAAATGGACTTCTTTCTTACAGGGGAGCTCACAACTTTGCATGTTGCCACATCCTCCTTAAGTTTTGGACATTGTAATAGTGGTTTGCGTAGGTGATAATATCTAGTGCCTTGTAAAAGGTTTTGTATTTTTCAGAGATTCGTCTAGCAATGTCCAAAGGTTTTTTTTTGTTCTGAATAAACACTTCATTGAGATAGAAACTAAGTAATATGACTAGGAATTCTCAACTCCTTTCATACAGTTAGAAACATCTACTTCCATAGCCCATTTAGCAACTTCATGTGCCTGCCTGTATACTTCTCTTGTTGTCCAGCACAGTTCCCAGCCTGGATTGTTTCTCATTCTATCTTTTATGAAGCTTAACATTTTCTGCAGACTATCGCCTTCCTTCAAAAGCTTTTGGGGGTGATGACAGAGTACCTTGATTCCTATCGTTTGCTTAGCTTGACAGTCATTACCGTATTCCGGGTATTGCTAATACATTACGCTTCATGAATAATAAAGCTATGGTATTTGCTAGCACTGATGGCTCTTAAGGCTAGCAAAAGTGTTAGGAGTCTAAATAACCCAACATGGTGGTTGCACTCAACCTACTAAGGTTGGAATTTTAACAATATTTTAAAATTCTTGAACTTGGGTTGACTAGGCTGATAAGCGGGCTGTCCAACTACTTATCAAAAGAGGGGGCTGTCTAAGCTAGAAGGTAGTTTCATATCAAGGGGAAGATTGACTTATTTGGTTAGACTTGACTTATTTAGGATGGTGAAGGAGCTGCCAAAGCCAAGTTTGAGCTGTTTACTAGCAGTTTGCATGTTAACAAAGCCTGGCTTTTTAGTGTAGGTAGCATGTAGTGTGATTTTATTATTGAGGGGTGCTCATAGCTTACTTGTAAGCTTCATCTACTTTTGCCTAATTATTAGGTTTATGTCTGCTTATAATTTATATGTTTGGGGTTGGCAACTATATATAACATGGTCTATATATATATATATGCTATACCCAAGCAAACCCACTTAATGAAGAACATATTCCAGGCCGGTCCAGTCCTTGTCTTGGGTGAGTTGTCACTCGTCAATGCATAGTTGTGATATAAAGGTTCTTTACTACTTTATCTGAACTAAATATAAAGTGTTGGTCTTTCCTAATCTCATTTTGTTTATGGTGGTTAATATAAATCCAAAACCTCATGATCTATTTTGTGTTCTTGTTTCTCACAGGATTTGACCAAGATATCAAGAAATACAGCAAAAACATTTCAGAAACTATCAAAAGATGGAGTCAAAGTTAAACCCATGTAAAAAGAATTTCACTTGTAAATTTATATTCCATTGTGATATGTTGGATGGTATTGTATAAAACTTAAAACAATAGTAGTGGTGAATTTCAAATATGTACTTTGAGGTTATATGAATGATGTTGCAAGCAAATATAAATTTCTCCAAGTCTTTGATTTTTTAATTTATTAGTAAGCAAGTACCTATTATAAAGGAAATAAATATCAGGGAAAAAAACAACGTATGATATAAACAAATATGTTGAGGTTTCAAGCATTTTCAGCTATCTAAGTAGCCGGAAACACTCTAAAAGTAGCCACTATTACTTATTTCCGGCTACTTTTAATTGCCAAAAATAGCCGCAAATAACAGTTTTAAAACGCCAGGGCATATTTATAGCAATCTAAGTAGCCGAAAATACTCTAAAAAGTAGCCACGATTATTGATTTCTGGCTACTTTTAATTTCCAAAAATAGCCTCAAATAACAGTTTCAAAATGCCGTCGCCTATTTTCAGCTATCTATGTAGCCGAAAATACTCTAAAATGTAGCTGTGATTACTGATTTCTGGCTACTTTTAATTGCCAAAAATAGCCGCAAATAACAGTTTCAAAATGTCATCGCCTATTTCTGGCTATCTACGTAGCCGGAAATACTCTAAAAAGTAGCCACTATTACCTATTTCCGTATTGCCAAAAATAGCCACAAATAACAGTTTCAAAATGCCAGCTCCCTATTTTTGGCTATCTATGTAGCCGAAAATACTCTAAAAAGTAGTCGAAAATAATTAATAGCGGCTATTTTTAATTGCCCAAAATAGCCGCAAATAGTTTTGGCGATGGATGAAAACTTTTTGAGACATAATTTCATGACATTTGCAGCTATTATTTCTGTCGCAAATAACTATATTTTTGGCAATTTTTAAAGTTGCCGGAAAAAGGTTTACTTGGCTCTTTAATAGCGATTATTTGTTGGCAACTAAAAATAGCCGGAAATAAGTAATAGGGCTACTTTGTAGAGTATTTCCGGCTACTCTGATAGCCGGAAATGAGCTTATTTCTTGTAGTGATATAAGGTTTATGGATAGAACTTTTGCCAAGTTCAACCTCTATGTTCTATATAATGTCTCTATTGTTGTTTATGGTTAATAAGAGAAAGAAGAAAGAGATAAAAGAGTGGTTTGTGACAAATTGAGGAAGAACTCTTGTAGTCTTCCAAGAATAGAGAGGCTTTCTTTGCGGCTCCTTGGATTTTTCCCAACTTGGGGTTTTTCATGTAAATCATGTGTTTTGTAGTGTGCTTGTGATTGTGATTTGTTTTGTTATTGTTTTCATCTTGTTTAGTTTAATTGATAAGCTTTTGGCATAATCTCCCAACAACTAGTATTAGAACTGAGGTTTGGAAAGCCGATTTCAATAAGCCAAGGAAGTGGTAGATTTTGTTTTGATTGGGAGCAATGGCAGCACAAGCAGATGAATCCATAAAGTTTAGGGTTGAGAAGTGTAATGTACGAACTATGTACTATGTAAGATGCAAATAGAAGATTTCATATAAGAGAAATCTCTATTGACATCTTAGAGGGAAAGTAAAGATGTCCGATAAGATGTCAGACGAAGATTGGGAGGTGCTAAGTATGATCAAACTCTCTTTATCTTCATCTGTTTCTTTCAATATTTTCAAAGAGAAAACCACTGAATATCCCATGGTTTCCATCATGTGGATGTATGAGAATCCATCTGCATCAAATAAAGTATTTTTAATGAAAAGATTGTTTCATATGAAGATGGTTGAGGGTGGAACCATTACGGAGCATTTAAACGAGTTCAACACAGTCATAAGTCAATTATCATTAATAGGCATCAACTTCGATGATGAAGTTAGAGCCTTATTGATCCTATCCTCTTTATCGGAGAGTTGGGATGGCCTAATTATGGCATTGAACAATTCATTGAGTTCAAGCACTTTGAAATTCAATGATGTGGTGAGTATAATACTTAGCGAAGAACTCTGCATAAAAACATCAGGAGAAACATCATTAAGTATAGGAGTGCATTGAATGTGGAAGGTAGAGGAATAACTGCTTGAAGAGGACAAGATCATGAGAGATTAAAATCTAAGGAAATTTAAGTCAACAAAGTCAAGAGTGGAATGTTAGAATTATAGGAAGAAAGGACACCTCGAGAAAGACTATTGAGTGCAAAAGAAGAAGCAAGATAAAAACAATGAGGAGAAGGATGCTTCCATAAATATCACAAGTGATGTTGTTGAAGATGCTTTAATTCTTACACTTGATGAAAAATTAGAGTCTTGGGTGTTAGATTCTGGTGTATCCTTTCACGCCACAACAAATAAAGAATATATCAAGAATTATGTGCAAGGGGACTATGACAAAGTTTATATTGGAGACAACAAGACTTGCAATATAATTGAGAAATGAGATGTTTGGTTGAGTTTACCTAATGGACTTCGTACATGGTTATTGAATAGTGTAAAAAATATCCTAAGTTTGAAAGGAATTTAGTTTTCGTTGGCCAGCTCACAAGTTTGGCACATATTACTACTTTAATGAGACACATGGTAAGTAACCAAATGCGCCTGAGTGATAGCTTGTGGAAAGAAAAGAAGGTACACCCTATATAACCAGGCAGCATGGCCCCATTAATATAGTTGAAATAAGTATCAATGACACATGGCATAATAGGCTTGGACACATAAGCAAGCAATGAATGAAGATACTCCACAATAAAGGCAAGCTTCTAGGTTTAAAGGTTTTAGACATATAATTTTGTAAAGACTGCATTTTTGGAAAACAGAAGAGTGTTAGTTTTTCTAAAGTGGAAAGGACTCCAAAGATTCAAAAGTTGGAACTGGTTTATACCATATTATGGGGACTAGTTTAGGTATCATCTCTTGGTGGTTCTTACTACTTTGTTACTTTTTTATTGATGATGCAATCAAAAAATTATGGATTTATTTTCTGAAACATAAGTCTGACCTGTTTGATGTGTTTAAGAAGTGGAGAGTTTTGGTTGAGAATCAAACATGTTTGAAGCTTAAGTGTTTAATGTCTGACAAGGAAAGGGAATATTATAGTAATTTGAAAAGTTTTGTGTTCTGAATGGAATCAGAAGAGAGAAGACAGTAACACACATGCTGCAACAAAATGGTGTGGTGGAGTGGATGAACAAGACAATTGTAGAGCGGGTTAAAAACATGAGGTTGCATGTAGGGTTACCCAAACAGTTTTGGGCGGATGCGGTAAGTATAACCACATACTTGATAAATAGAAGACCTTCAATACTACTAAATGGTATTTTCTGAAGAAACATGGATGAAAAAGAGATAATCCTTTCACATCTTAGAGTGTTTGGTTGCACATTTCATGTTCATGTTGATGTTGATAAGAGAAATAAGTTAGATGCAAAATTAAATAAATGTAATTTCATTAGATATGGTTCAGATGAGTTTGGGTATCAGTTTTGGGATGATGAAAACTGAAAAATTATTAGAAGTAGAAATGGAGTATTCAATGAAAAGGCCATATACAAAGATAAGGCAGAAGAGAATAAAGGCACAAAGGAGTTTGTGGAAAATATATGATATTTCTTAGGGGTAAGTATTGAGAGTTTAAGGAAATGAGATGCCAAAAGAAAACGATTAAATGGAGCCTCAAACATTTACTCTAGAATTAAGAAGGTCTTCAAGAACACTTAGACTAGTCACAACAATTCTCTCAGTCATTACACTATTTGTTATTAACAGATGAGGGTGAATCATAATGATATGATGAATCATTGGAGGTTGATGAGAGAACTAAGTGAGAGCATGCCATGGATAAGGAGATAAAATCCTTGATTACAAACTAGACATTGGACTTAGTTTCAGGTTAAAGGAAGAGCACGATAAGAGTAAGAGATACAAGGTCAAACTAGTTGTAAAGAGGTGTCAACAAAGGAAAGGTGTTGACTACTCTAAACTATTTTCTATAGATGTGAAGATGACCACCATTAGAGTGGTGCTAAGCATTGTGGTAGTGGAAAATTTACATCTTGAGCATGCTGAAGCCGAAACCTTGTGTTAAGTGACTTCAACTTGGAGATGGAAATAACTAGGGGTGGGCATCGGCCGGGCTAGCCCGAGCTTGACCCTAGCTGGGCCCAAGCTAGGCCTGGTGAGGGCCCGAGGCCAGCCCGAGGCCCGAACTTTTAGTGAGGGCCGAGCTTGGGCTTACCAAGGCCAGGCCCGAACTTTTACATACATAATATATATGTATTATATATTATATACTAATTATTTTAAAATTATCAATAGTATA
>JAOXJP010209943.1:0-11896 GCA_025762735.1 Platanus orientalis
GTGGAGGGGCAGCGGGGTGAGGGGGCTACTTCTAAAAGCTTTCATGATGGTGGGAAGGGGTGTGTGGATGAGGGTGAGTGTGGTGGGCCCTCATGCCACATGTCATGTATAGATTGGTCATGGGGGAGAGAGTGAGATCTTATAGAAGGGTGGCTAGGGGTGTGTGGCTGGGGTGAGGAGGTGAGGGATATGTGGAGGGGAAGAGGGGTTAGGTGGCTGCTTGTAGAAGGTTTCATGGAGGTGGGAAGGGGTGTGTGGATGAGGGTAAATGTGGTGGGCCCTCATGCCACATGTCAAGTATAGATTGGTCATGGGGGAGAGAGTGGGGCCTATGGGGAGGGGTGTATGGCTAAAGGGGGTAGTTCTAAGGTCTCCACCTTCCATTTGGAATATTCCAAATGGGGGGTGCAGGGTTAAAAAGAAGATTCAGGGACATTTTAGGTAAACTGAGATATTTTGGTCTGGATTTTCCCCCTTTACAATCTGGGTTTACTTTTTGAGTCCTATAGCTCCCGACTTTTTAAGGTTTATAGGTTTTTTGCATCTCTCTGGCATTCTGGTCGCAACGGAGTTGACAAAATTAGAATCGGATGTGGGCAAGTGGGTCAAAACTGGCTCCAAATGTACTCGTATTGGCTTGTACCAATGAAAGAAGGGTAAGACGCTAAAATTGATTTTTGAAATCTTCATATGAAGATATCCCTTGGGATTTGTGAGCCATGGGCTCTGACTGCTCGTGAATTAGATACCTGAGCTGAAAGTTATGCCTCAAACCCTGAATTGTCCCAAGACAAATACCACTTGGACCTGTGACTGATTTTTTCTGGGTTTGAATGGGGAGTGATTGTAATCATGATTGTTTAGGCTTTAGATTTGTGATACTCTAGGGTCTGACAGGTAGATAATCTGATCCTTGGTGAATTTTTTGGAGATTTCTAAAGGGGGTCACCTAATCGAGAAACGTGCCTTGGGTTAGTAAAAAAATGAGTTGATGTGTGGTGTTGGGTTTGAAGAAGGGTTTCTCCATTAGGGCATTTATCGAAGATCTTGAAAATCTTGAAAGAATGAGCTTGACCTTGATGGATTAGGACTTTGAGAGAGTTCCCGGGGGCTCACCGAGTATCCATGGCTGATACATGTGCATTTGTTATACTTTGGAGGCAGATTGGGGCAATTTGGGGGTATGGTGTTCTTTGGGGTTTTTCTTGGGAATATTTAGGGCTTATGAGGGTATGGCCACTGACTGATTGAGTTTCTGACTTGTATTAAGCCTTCAGGGTTTTTCCAAAGGTTCGATTTTGGGAGAAAATTGTGTATTTTGAGGGTGTAGGGGCAAAATTATAATTTTCTCACACTTTTGTATCTCAATATGGAAATGTTGATGAGGGTTGGAGGATCCTGAAAAAAATAGGTTCCATAGCTTGTGGTTTGAGGTTTTTAGAGGTATATGGGTAAAATGGTCATTTGCCAGCCTTTTGGGATTTTGAGTCTGGAAGCCTTGCGAAAGTTGTTAAGATCTAGATTTCTTCATTGTAAAGAGTATTTTGGGGAGTTGTGGAGAAAATGGGTTCAAATAGGGTTTGATTTGGTCTTTTGAGGGTATAGGGGTAAAACTGTAATTTGCTAGCATTTCAATGCTTCAATGTGGAAAGGCTTATGAAGGTTGGCAAATTCAAGATGTCTTTGTTGTAGAAAATATGTCAGAAAGTGGGGTTTGATTAGGCTTAATTTGAGCTTTTGAAGGTGCAGGGGTAGAATAATAATTTAATAGCCTTTTGATGCTTCAATGTGGGAAGACTTATGAGGGTTGGCAAATTCAAGGTGTTTTTGTTGATGTAGAGAAGTTGAAAAGTGGAGTTTGATTGTGTCTGATTTAGGCTTTTGAAGGTGTAGGGGTAAAACGGTAATTCGCCAGCCTTTTGATGTTTTAATGTGGGAAGGCTTATGAAGGTTGACAAATTCAAGATGATGATGATTTAAAGTATTTTTATTGTGTTCGCAACCAGAATGTCCATTGAGAATGCCTGCCTATTCAAAGTTCAGGGGTGTCTAGACCTTGGTTCTGTCCCATGCTTTAATGAAATTATCTGACTCCATTTATAGACCTGAGTCAAAATTTGGGTGTTGACACTAACTATATATAAAATCAACACACCACCAGACTAGACATTTGTCCTTTAATTTCTATATCATATTTGAACACAAGCATCTAGGATTTAGTTGAATTTGCAAATTGGACAAATTAGACACACTTGCATATTTGAATATCTTTTAGGAATATAAATTTGCAAATCATAGCTAATTGATCACATTAGGAGTTCATTCATAGCACTAAACTTAAGTGATCACATTGTGGGGTAATTGGGATTAAATTGCAATAACTTAATTGGGGAAACAATTAATTCAAAAGAATTCTACAAAAGTTGTAAAATCCTGTTCACCCCCTCTGGGATAAACCTACGGTATTTCAATTGATTGAACTTCTACAACATTTTTTTAATATATCAAAATCGGCAGTTGACTAGCACCCTTCTAAGAGATTTTTTAGCCAAAAAAAAAGAAGAAGAAGAAAAAAGTTATAACAATTTCTAAATTTTGTATTGCTAAAAAGTCATCTCATCCTTCTACCTTCAAAAATAAACTCTCTATCATATATATTCATTCCTCTCGATCCTTTTTGTACATAAAACACGCAATGAAAGAAGGTATTTTCAAGGCAAAGATGCTCACTTTAGAGTTTGGTCACCTTGGTTTTAACTTGGTTTGTTTATTCTTTCCTTCTGTGTATATCAAAAAGTCATGATACCATTATCTTAGTTTAGTTGCACAAAAATCAACCGAATGATTATAAGGAAATGTAAGGGAGAGTGGTTTTTGAAAGATGGTATTTCTAATGCTAAGGCGACCGAGACCACATTGGGTGTTGATGAAAAGGTTTTTCAGCTTTGGATTTGTTTTATTCCTCGTTGCTTTGACTATTTCTTTTTGCTACTACTGTTGATGTTACAGTCACTACCTCCACCGCTGTTGATTCTCTTACTCATTCCCATCTTGATCATGGTACTCGTAAACATTTGGTCTCTTTTGCTTCTAGTTTATGAAACAAAATTCTGGTGAAATATAGGAGACCCCATGTTTAACTTCTTTGTTTAAAAAATAAAAGAAAATATTATTTAAGAAATGTTTTCCATAAAGATAAATGAGGTTAACATTTTTTTAATAAAAATTAACTAGTTGGTGGTTATGTTGTTCAAAATGTCTTAAACTTAATGTAAGGAAGAGAGTATGTGGCATGGTTTGATTGGTACTCAAAATCAAACCATGCTAGCTCAATTAACCTCTCAACGTGGCTTGAACGTTTCCTTTATCTTTACTACCTTGGCTAATGTATTGATGGCCTTCGACACCTTATCTTGGAACTCATTCTACCTTTGATGTTGAGTAGGGGCCACCTCCTTTCGGCAGCCTAGCATCCCCCTACGAGGTACTCGAGCCCCCTCTCAAGGCCCTCTGTATTTTATCAATCTTATTGAAGTGATCATTCCTATTGGCTACCATGCAATCCCCCTGTGCTAACCGTGCCTCCCCACTACTCAATGCAACATTTGACTCGTCTCATTTTCCTTCAGCATTGATGTTTTTCCCATTATCTTGGACCATCAAAACTCCATTGTTACCCCCCCAACATAGTGCTCCCTTCCTTCCAATGTATATGACCTTTCTCTGATACCACTTGTCATGGACTTAGCCTCCACCAATGCCTAAGCTGTGTGATATTTGATTACTCCCAACCAGTAAACGAGTCAGCCTAGCCCAACACCCACACTTAGTGATGTAAGATCACTCAAAGGAGGGAAATAAAACACAATGTATTCAACTTGATTGTGGAATATATAAAGCTTTGAGAACTTAAGGATGTGGAGGTTGTTGATAGTTGTTTGCAAATGAGGGAGTCACCCCTTTATATAAATTCTCATAGTCCTTTGGTGGCCTAAGATCCTTACATGTGTCATACATCCAAGGGCCTAATTAAGAGTATTCTGGACATTCTATAACATTCTCATCACTTTCTTAAATGGAACACTTTAGAACCCCCAGACTTGTTGAGGGCTTTCCCTAACATCCTACTTCCATATAGAATATCCACATATTCCTAGTACCTTATTTATCTCCCAAACCTTCTAGAAACATCTAGATCCCTCTAGAACACGTTTCCAGAATATCCTAAAACTTTCTATAGTATTTTAGAATACTCTGGAGTTCTTTAAAACCTTATAGAACTCTTTAGAATTGTTTAATACTGTAAAATCCCTTACAATATTAAGTATAATATTTACATAACTGTTTATTGAGTCTCCTAAGTCTCCATTTGACATAGCAAGCATGACATTAGGCTTTGTTCTTTAAGCTTATCTATTCAAATCCAAATAGCTTCCAAGCTAATTGGATTTGAATTGATGATCTTAAAGTCTAGAATATTCTAAAAGACTCTAAAAGGTTATTGAATATTTCAAGAAACTATTAATGTGTTTTAAAGGGGTCTAGATATTTCTAGAAGGTTTTAGGAGATAAAAGGAGGTTCTAAGAATATGTGGAATATTCTATAAGACAAAGGATGTTAGGGAAAGCCTGAAAAAGTCTATAGGGGTTCTAGAGTGTTCCATTTAAGGAAGTAGTGAGAGTGTTATAGAATGTATATAGCTGGCTAAGTTGCTAAAGTTTGTGGGTGTTGTACCAGAGACCTGGTTCAGAACCCGTCTTCATCTATAATTACCTATAAAAAAATATACTCCTAGACCATAGGTTTTAGGGCTGTCAATCGGGTCAGATTGGACTGAGCCAAGGCCTGTTTGAGCTCATCCATAAATATAATACATTAGCCGGAACTTAGCCCAATACATTCAACCCAAACTCGGCCCATTATAGAACAACGGGATTAGGGCCAAGTTTGGACTGCCCGAATTGACCCACTATTAAACGGACACATGGCATGTATGGCATTAAAGGAGTTAAAAATGTGAATGGATAAAAAATGCTCTCCTTAACGAATGCTAACAACTGCTCTTTGTCAGGCGGCAGGCACATCAGTGCCGAAAAGTGAATATCCACCCCCAAAAAAGTGAAAATAACTTTTCAATGCTGATGTGTTGGCCCCTGAAAAGGAGCAGTGATGAACATTTGTTAAGGGAAGCGTTCATAAACCGATCCCGTTAAAAACTTGTTCATTTAATTCCTTTTTTTCTTTTTTTTTTTCAATAGGCTTTGTACCGAATTCAAAAACACTCTCATATCATTGTCATGTCTTTTTTTGGTAGGAATGTCATTATCATGTCTTTTCTATTTTTGGTTGTAGCAAAGCATTATCATGTCAACAACCGCCCCTATTTCTCTCTCTCTCTCTCTCTCTCTCTCTCTCTCTTTGTATTTATATCAAGATGAAATATTATATTTATATAACATATATTAATTAATAATATATAAAGTTAAGAGAGTTTGGGCTCGGCTGAGTCCTACCCGAACTTGGCCCAAACGTCACTTTAGGCCTAAAATCATAACCCGAACTTAGAACAGCCCAACCCGCCAAACTTCAGATGGCTTTGGGTCAACCTAGCCCAATTGTCAGCCTTAAAAATTATGCTTACGAGGCTTCATATTGTGAAATATAGACTCCCTTCTTTTATATTGTTAAAGGCTGATCAAAAGGTGAAGTAGTTTGAAATTTTGGGTATAGGTCTTGTAAGCCAATGTCTTCTAGAAAGGGAAATGACATAAAATTCATCTTTTTAATTAGGGATGGCAAATCATGTTGGCTGGTCAGGTTTGTGTCATGTGGAGATAAGGGTATAAAAACTATTTGGCTCAACCTGAGCTTGATCAATTTATTAATCATGTCAAAGTGGGGATCCAAAACACGTTTATAGTCAAATCTAACCCACCTATTTTGCGTTGGGTTTGTGTCGGATTCACAGGTTATATGATAATTCGTGTTGGTAGATCAGATTCATGTCATGTCAAGTTAAGAATAAATGATTATATGGGTCAACCCGAACCTGACCCATTAATTAATCGTATCAAACTGGGTTGCACATTTACAATCAACCCTAACCTGCTTATTTTGGATTGGGTTCGTGTCGGATTCACCGGTGGTGTCAAATATTGTCACCCCTATTTTTAATTTTGGAGGAAAAACAAGCAATAAGTAACTCTGGTCAAAAAAGATTTGGATATACTTGTAATGGGCCCTTGCAAGTGGGTGCATAAGCGTTCTCCTACGGGTGAGAATCTAGAGTTAAAAACAGTATAGCTAGATAAACTTCTATCGTTAAAAACTTAAAATGCACGGGTGGTGTTTTAAGATTCCTAACCCTTTTTACCACATGTCGTGCTTTAGTATTTTTTTATTACAGTACATTTTTATACATGTCATGTGGTAAGTATGGCCGCCAGTTTAACATGATGTGTTTTTGAATTGGGAAGGGATCTCCTACACCCAAAACAGTATGTTCCTCTGTGTCCTCACATCACGGAGTGACACATGTTGGTTGTTTGAATCTGGTGCCGCTTTTAAACAGGAGCAAATGTTCATTTAAACACTTTTTTTTTATTGTTTTAACCCTATAAATCCCATCTTGATCTGTACCTATTTTTCTTTCAGTTGAAAACTGTTTTTACAGTTTTAACCCTATACCCTTTACCTTTTGTGTGTGGGACATAAAAGGACATACTGTGTTGAGTGTAGCAGATCCAGCCCAAAGCCCAGACTTTTTTTAAGGGCCAGGCTTGGGCTTACCTCAGCTGGCCCGATGCCCAGACTTTTCTATATATAATATAGATTTCGATTATATACAATTAAGTAAAGGCCTGTTTGGCAGCCACCTGTAATATATTCATTTCATTTAAAGTTTCTAAGGCATTTGTAGCCATAAAGTAATGGTTCAAAATGAACTCATTTGGATTTATACTCTTTTTTGTGTGTAATGATTTCATTCAGATTTATGCTTGATAACATATATCATTTCATTTTGGTAGTCACCTGTAATGAAATCATTTCATTTGAGATTATCGAGTCTTTGTAGCCACAACTTGATGGTTTGTAATGAGCTCATTCAGATTTGTAGTTATTTGTGCTTGATAACATGAGTCATTTCACTTTATAGAAAAACCTAAGATGACTTCATTTCTAATTGTAGTTAACAGATCAGTATAAATATGAATGAGTTCATTACAAAATCAACATCCCATGGCTACAAATGCCTTGAGAAACTCAAATGAAAAGATTACGTTATAGTTGGCTGCCAAACAAGCTCTTTATAAGAAAACCTAAGATGATTTCATTTCTAATTTTAGTTAGCAAATTAGTGAAAATCTGAATAAGTTCATTTTGAACCATTACTAACTACAAGTACCTTGGAAATTTGAAATGAAATGATTACATTACATGTGACTACCAAATAGGTTATAAGTCTTTTCAAATTATTAATAGTTCGCAGCTTAATTGGAAAATTTTTTTTGGTGGCAAAATGTCTTATGTTCAACTCTTAGTAAAATCAATCTATATCTTATATTAAAGCAACTGGTGCTGATGTGGACAATCCAATTGCTTTAATTCACATGAATTCTATGCTAACACATGTGTTGAACTTACTGCATATATCCCTCCACGTTCCATTACTCTATTTCGTCCATATTTATCTCCTAAAATATCTCTTCCTAATATTTCCAAGTTCCACTATTTCATTCATCTGTATCTTCTCTCCTAAAATCTCTCTCATTCTATAACTCATTTTCCTAAAATATCTTTCATTTGTTTTCATCTAAAAAATAATTCTCTTATCCCTTAACGTCGCACTTTTTTCACTCCCCTATAATTTCTTTCCTAAAATCTCTTTTTTATTTGTTTTCATCCAAAAAATCTTCTCTCTCAACATCCCACCGCTCTCACTCCTATAATTCATTTCCTAAAATCTCTCTTCCATAAATTTTGTGAAGTAATATTTTTTGTCTTTTAACTATTTTCCTTAAATATAGTTAAAGTTAAATTACCTGTGTTTCAATGGGTTTTTTTCCTAGTAAATTTTTAAAGTAAAATAATTCTTAGAATTTAAGTATATAGTTTTCTAAGCTTTAAATAAGTAATAAGATCTTGTAGCTTAATTGGCTAATGCATTATTATATTATTTAGTAGGCATTGAGTTCAAATCTCAACCTCATCATTTATGTTTTGTGAACTTTATGGGCTGGCTCGAGGCCCAATGAAATCAATAAGGTTAGGCTTGGGCCTAAATATTAAAAAAATTCTAGGCCCAAGCCCGATGTCTAATATAGTGGGCGTAGGTTGGGCCATGATAGCCCTTGCTTGAACCCGGCCCATGCCCACCCCTAAGGATCCTCTCCTGCCACCTTTTGACCTGTTAAGGTCCTGTCTAACAGGTGGCACAACATGATTGGCAGAAAAAAGTGAATTACAATTTTTGAAATATGATTTTCACTTTGTTCCACCAATCATGTCGTGCCACCTGTTAGACAGGACCTTAACAGGTCATAAGTGATAAGAGAGGATCCTTTACGGAAAGCAAGATGTATTATTATTATTATTATTATTTTGTAATAAAAGAAATAAGTATTACTACTTATTAGTTAGGTGTTTTGAAAAGCTTGCAATATTTTTGGAGAAAGGACTTGGTGCACCAAAAACAGTATGTTCCTTTGTGTCCCCACACCACAAGCTAACACATGATGGTATTTTGAATTTGGTGCCTCTTTTAAATATTGTAGGATTAAGTCATCCTAAGATATGACTGACATCAGGGGATGACATTGTTGGTGGGAAAAATTGCTTCTTCTTCACATGGTTCCGAGCGTGGGTAGCCTGGGTGACTAAAATGGGTTCGGTACATGTCTCAACGAAGATAGCTTTTTGTAGACTTTAGAAGGGAAGAAATGGAAAAAATGGAATAAACTTTGACAATACAACAATTGATAACACAGTATAAATGTCTTGTCAAACTCTAAGAATCACCAGTTTATTCAAAAGAGCTGTATTACTTGATGTTAAACAAGTCGATGATAGAATCTAATGAATGAACCAGTGTTCAATCATCTCGAGCTGAATTATAGACTAAGTTAAACTACTCTTACTCCTAAGATAGAAACAAAATTCAATGTTGATGTTGGAGACTTCTGCTTCTTCTTCTTGTCTATTTATATTGAGCCAAATAGTTATGGTGGTTGTAACTCCTTCACGTTGCTGGGTGGTCTCTTCCACTTTCTCACTCTTTTTCCATTTTCACAGTTACTATCTTTGCCCCCTATCATGGCAGCGAATGCCGGTTATGGGATGCATTGTGGCCCCGCTTTTCTTGTTTCGTGTAAGTGATGGCCCATTTTTACGATTTGACACATATATTGGTTATCGTTTCACGCCTTTGTTAAGAATGAGCCATGTGCCTCCATCCTGAAATGTGTTTTAATCCTAGGAAAAATTCATATGTCAACCATCTATACGAAAATTTCTAAGATGGTGCAAACAAATTCCCCCCACACGTGTCTAATTGGGATCTTAACTAGGCACGTGTGACCTTCTTTTGATGCCTAGAGTTCACACATTTGAACCGTATTGATTATTCTTAGGGGTCTGCACTCAAGGATGTAACTGACTTGACTAAGGAATCCCAAACGATGCCTCTTCTAGAACAAAATATCCTCTAACTAATCCCAGGATTCGCCCAACTCCTTGTGATCTCGTATAGAGCAGACGATGGCTTCTACGTGAAAATCAAAACCATCTTCATTATTTTCTTACTAACCCTTGCCTCTACGGCTTTATAAATACCAACTCCGAGTATCATCTTTTGCCCATCTCTCTTTGTTATGTTCGCATCACATCCTTTTTGTAACCATACCAATGGGCCTTGATACTCTGGAGTGGTTTCAAACTATGTTAAGTAGGGTAATTCCCCTTATTGGCCTATACTTGGTACTCGGATTCTCTTGTACATGAGAATGTTCGATATTGACTTCTCACGCCATGTTCTTTAGTCGAACCATCATCCCATGACTGAGGCTGGTAATCTCATCTCCAATCGCCTTGGGTTACGGAGGACTGCTTTACGTATAGGGATGAATCGCTATCTGCACCTTTGGAGATCTGATTTCCTCCTACACGTCACTTTCCTCCCACACGCTTCATGGTTTTGTAAAAAGGGCACTCGCTGGGTGAAGTGTATTAACTTGAGCCCCTTCCTTTGCTCTCTTGATCTAGAACCATTACTTGGGCAACTCCTAAGATAACTTCTAGAGAGGCGAAAAAACACCTCATCCAGGTCCCTTGACAAACAATGATATATAGGTTGAACAATTTTTGCAAAAGCCTGTGTTTTATCCCATGTTCATCACCAGCTCATGCGTCTTTTGTTGATCATTGTTAGGCTAATTTTTCTTCGAGAAGTGTGATCAGTCTCGATATGAGTCCTTTGTGTTTTTATCGTCTCGCTTTTTAAGACATTTTTGCCCTTAAACATTGTTTGTTTCAAGAAGAGTCTTTGTAATTTTTGACTTATATATCTATATAATGAAATTTTGTTTGGATAGTTTTTGCCCATAAATTATTTCTTTTCATTATAATTTGTCACATCAAACTCTTTTATTATGGGACATTTTTTGTCCTTATACGAACCATAATGTTTGGCTCATATTGCATATTTTGTCATTGAGTACATATTTCTTTTGTTATGGAGGTTTACGTTGCTTCAAGAACTCCTTATCGAGTCCTTCCCTAATATGCACGAATTGATGAATATATTCATTGGGAACTTTTATGCTCAGACTTCTTGCTCTCAAAGGCAGCGTTTCCCCCCCCCCCCAAAGCACATTATTGGGTTCATCCTTTTTTGGGATGCAACCCTCAATATGGCCCGAGTCATCTTGATGAGCCATTTTAAGTCCTAAGAATGATATGCTAGGACTGTAGGAATTTGTTGTCGTGGACCCTTCAAAGGATAATCCCTCCTTGGCACATAGCTTTTCAAAGTTGACTCATTCTTTATCCACCATCAAGGCTATGTCCTTCAAGGCCATGTTCTTAGGGTCAAAATGTATACTCTTCCTTTTCCCTTGAACTCTTGACTCCTTTAAGTTTCAAGTTCTTTTTCTAAGTTGATCTTGACCCTTGGTAAAGAACTTGCTTTTGTCAATCCTTGTCGCACTAGCTTTGTTCAACCTTAGTTGCTACAAAGCCTTCAACGTCTTAATCGATTACCTTGCCACGACATCCTGCTCTTGGATAGAATGAATCATGGTGGTCGACCCTTTTTTGAGGCAAGATTGTTAGACCATCCCATATTACGTCGATGGTGGTTATGTCAACGTTTTCTCGCTTCGAGACAGTAGTAATTAGCCCCTTTCGAACAACTAAACAGCCTCTATGCTCAATTGTTGCTCTACAATCTTCGGAGGTCACTTCACTGATAATGACCGTATTGATATATACCTTTATTGGGGCAAGGCTAGTTTTGTTTCCTTTGGATTGGTGCATTGTTCGACATGCCAATTCACCCTCCTTTTTTATTTTCTCATATGTTCTTCTTTGGTCACGATTAGGTCAATATCAACCAATCCATTAGGGGGCTTTGCTTTCTTTTTTTCCATCATAGGGTATCGATTGACTAATAAACTCAATTGCCAATTCCCTAGTTCCTCAAAGGTTGGTGTCGAGTTCATTGGCGTTATGTTTTGTAAGAAATTTATTTTTCCACTTACTAAGGCTGCGTTTGGTAACTCTCCCGAGAATGCATTCTTGTTGCTTTCGCTCCCAAGATTCTAAAATAGGTGAAAATGGTGTTTGGTAACTTCGCATTCTCTTCTCGGATTCCACTCCCAAAATCGGTTTGGGAGTGGA
>JAOXJP010209954.1:0-11896 GCA_025762735.1 Platanus orientalis
AATTTTTATTAAATGTTTAGTAATGTATAAGATTGATTTATGAACTGTTATACATATTGAATTGTAAATAGAAAAGTGTTTGTTTAGTTTCTACAATCGTGCTAAGACTTGATCCATTGTTTCCATAGTTTACTATTTTCTTGCTAAGTATGTCAAAGTTACCCCAATCTGACACCATAGATGATGAGAAGATCGTAGAGTAGCAGTTTCAGATAGAGACAATTAAAGACTAAATACTTGTTTATTTCAATTATTTAGATTAGAGACTTTATTTATTTCAGTATAGTTTTTTCAGTTTAAATTTAAGAGAATGTAATAAGTTAGGGATTTTAATATTTAATTTCAGTTGATGGATTTGATTATGTCAAACTATTTATTTAATTGAATAGGGATGTTAGATATTGTTTATGGATTATTTACAAGATTATGGTTTATGAGTTATGACAATGTGATTAATTATGTGATTATTAAAAAGTCATTGATGTATTACTCCACTGCATATGAATGTAAAGAAAGCAAAAAATTTATATGGATTAAAAATGAATGATTGAAAAGTGAAGTGATGTGTTAATATCATGTGCCAAAATTCATGGCCCTACTGGTATGGGTTTCGGGGCACTATGGAATTGGTATCAAAGCATAAGGTTTTGATGATTTTGTAAACAAATCAAATTGTTAAGTTGGAGTTGAGGACCAACTCTGCCTAGCGACAGAGTTGGTATTAGAGCTCTAGGTTTGAGGTTCTATAGACGTATATGATAGAGCTTTAAGTTTAGGATTAGAAGAAAACTAGAATGTTTATAGGCCGAAACGTTAGAAGGAAGTCTACAAACAGGTTGAACAGAAAACATAGATGAAATATTAGAATGTAATTTAAGGATATGAAAATCTAGAATTTATTATCTGATCTTGATAAGTCTAACATGCTTGAGAATTATTTTATAAGTCTGGCATATTTAAGGATGATCTAATTATTTTTTTAAAGTCTGACATTGAATTTATTTGATGATTTTAGGAAAGGAATGTTATGAAAGGTTTAGAGATTCTATAGACAACTAAAAGCTAGTATTTAAGTTTGAGTTCTAGGTTCTAAATTCAAAAAAAATATAAAGAATTAGGAAAATAGTTAAAGGATTATGATTAATTTGAATCATAAGATGGAGTGTTAAAAGATTATGACCATTAGTATCCCTAATCAGCCTAAGGTTCTATTCAAGGGAATACAGAGTTTCCTTAACATTATTTCGGCTCTGCAAGCAAAAAGGTTATTGTAGAAATATGGACTAGGGTACCTATCTTATATTATAGGTGATCAAAAGGATGGATTAAAAATTGGAGACATATCTATTGTTAGAGATTTTAATGATGTGTTTCTTGAGGATTTTCTAAGTTTAACACCTGACAAGGAGATTAAGTTGCAATTAAGTTAATGTAAGGATAATGATTAATCTAATTCTTTTTGGAATAATTGATTTATGGTACCTTAGTGATTATGTGATAAATGATTTGATTATGGAGAACTGAATGTACAATTACAATAATTGATAAATAGAGATTTTGTGCACCCCATGGCAAATAATGCACCTGTTTTATTTGTAAAGAAGAAAGATGGAACTACGAGGCTTTGGATTGACTATAGGCAGTTGAATAAGGTTATAGTGAAGAACAAGTATCCATTGCCCAAGATTGATGATCTCTCTGATCAATTACAAGGTGCTAAGGTCATTTCCAAGATTGACTGTAGATCTGGATACCATCAACTTTAGATTAAGAATGATGATATTTTCAAAACTGTCTTCCATACTAGGTATAGACATTATGAGTTTCTAGTCATGTCTTTTGGACTAACAAATGCACCTATAGTGTTTATGGATCTTATGAACAGGGTGTTTAGATCGTATAGATCAGTTTATCATTATAGTCATCGATGATATTCTGGTTTATTTAAAGAGTTTAGAGGAACATGAAGAGCATTTGAGGATTGCATTACAGACCTTAAGAGATCATAAATTATATGCTAATTCAATAAGTGTGAATTTTGGTTAGACAAAGTGGGTTTCTTAAGACATGAGATTTCAAAAGAGGGAATTTATGTAGATTCCAAGAAGTTAGAGGTTGTGGTTAATTAGACTAGACCTACGATTGTGTCTGAGATTTGTAGCTTTTTGGGATTGACTGGTTATTATAGGAGATTCATTGAAGGATTTTCTAGCATAGTTGAAAGACTATTTGATTTCTACATAAGTCTTTACATTACCATCTAGCATAGGAGGAAAGTATGTGATCTATAGTGATGCATCCATGAAAGGTTTGGGTTGTATTTTGATGCAAGATGGGAAAATCATTGCCTATGCATCTAGACAGCTTAAGCCTTATGAGTATAATTACCCATCACATGATTTAGAATTAGCTACGGTTGCTTTTGCATTGAAAATATGGAGACATTATTTGTATAAAGAACCTTGTGAGATTTACATAAATCACAAGAGTTTGAAATATTTGTTTTCATAGAAGGATCTAAATTTGAGGCAGTGAGGATGGCTTGAGTTGATTAAAGATTATGGTTGCACCATCCTTTATCATCCAAGAAAGGCTAACATGGTTGCTAATGCATTGTGTCAGAAATCTTTTGGCGATTTAGCATGTGTTATGGCATATCTTAGAATACAGCCAATATTGAATGATGATATCAAGGAAGCTCAGAGTTTGGATATTCAGATTTACAGAATTATAGAAGAAGTTAAGAAATGATCGAAAACAAACTTTGCAGTTAAAGTAGATGATTCATTATGGTATGGCAAGAGGTTATATGAGCCTAATAACCAAAAACTTAAAAGAGAAATTATAGAAGAGGCACATGAAACATTATACTCAGTTTATTTTGTATGCCAAGGTATTATGGGAGATCCATTCCATAGAAGAAGCAACTTGGGAAGATGAAGACGAAATGAAAGAAAAGTATCATCACTTGTTTCGTACCCAAAATATGTCAAATTCAGGGACTAAATTTATTTTAAGTGGGGGAGAATGTAACACCCCACCCCATGACACACATATTACTAAACATGTGTAATGCTTAGAATGTTAACACAAGTCACATAATTTCTATATATGCATAGGATCACTTAAATGCACATATGTTGATCTAAACATTAGCATAAATTTAAAAAGGTACCGACAAAAATATAGAAAGAATTTATGAGTGAAACTTAAACCTTTGGATAGGCAAGGAAGTATAGAGTCTTACGCAATAAACGGTAAGTGAAACATCCATCAAATGAAAAATTTTAAACCAATTTACTAAGCAAGGGAAAAAAAGGGTCAAGGACATGACAATTTCTAAAATTGTCCCAGACGGATGACAGAACTTCATAAATCAATATCTACCAATCCCGTAAGAATCACCTTACAAATAATATATGCTTGGAAAGATCTATGAGTCTACTTTACAATGTGACAAACAGTGAGTGAATTAAAGTTTCTTAGAAGAAGTTATGACAATTTTTCCAAAAAGGGTCTATATCATCTGGTATAGTATGAATCAATAGATTTTGAGGTATCTTTAAAAATACACCAATAAAAATGTAGAACGCATTAGAGAGTAACCTATATATGCTTGGAAATCTCTTGAAGTCTAGTTTTCAAAAAAAAATGGTGAGTAAATTGGAGTTTTGTAAGAAAAGTTTTGACTGTTTTCCCATTGAGTGTCTGTGTTGAAAACAAAGTCTGGCGGGATGACGTCATTAAAGCGAAAAATTTCGTGCAACTGGGATTTTTCAAAATTTTAAGGACTTTTTCACTAGAGACCTACCTAAACACGAAATTAAAAATTATGGTTGCTATTTAGGCTTATAAAAACATTGAAATTGATAAGAAAGAGGACCTTTTGAAAAAGTTTTGTAAGAGTAGGGATTTTAAAGAGAGAGAAAGAGGAAAAGCTAAGTTTTGCAAAGATTTGGAGATTTTTTTGAAGAACAAAGCTAGGAACAATTTTTGCACACCAAGAGGTAAGAACACATGTAACCTCTTGTTTTGTTTTGATTCCATAGGTTCCTAGATCATTGTTAATCTCATTTTGTAAAAGTTTTTGATCATTTCGTTTATTAACCGCATTTGAATCGTTATTCAAGGATTTTGGTTTTTCCTAAAGTTTCAACACAATGTTTAAAAATAAATAAATTGATTTTGCAATAATATGATTAAAAAGTGATTTGTTTTCAATTCTATATGATTTTAAAGTATTAAATCATCGATTTTGAATTCGTTTTGTATTATTAATACGTGTAGAACTATGTTTTTAATGGAAAATCAAGAGTTTTAAAAAATGATTTTATTCTTAAAATTGTAATGTCTATTTTAAAAATTATTTTAATATTTTAAATAATTTTAGAGGTAATGATCTACTGATTTACAAGAAGTTACATGTCTAAGCCTTTGATTTATTCTTAGTGATCCTACATCCTATTTTTGTAAAAGAAAGGTGTTGATTTTTACATCGAACCATTAGTGATTTTCAAGAGTATTGTTCTAAAAAGATTTGATATGTTTTGAAAACATGTTCTATAGATTGTGCATAGTTAGATCAAGTAGGTTCTTATATGTTATTTTGACTTAAGTTAATGTAAAGAATTGTTATATGTTGCTTCTATGAACTACATGATTTGATTGAAACTGCAAGAGAATGATATGTACTATTAAAAAGCCACCTTGCCCATCAAAGAGAATTATTGATGGAACCCTTATCACTTGGGTATAATCGGTGCAAACTGTTATGGATCCTTACTGCTTGCCACATAGGAGGTAGTAATAACCCTTCTCAACTGGGTATAAATGATGCAAACGGACCCTTATTAGCTGGGTTTAAATGCTACCAATTGAACCCTTCTCAGCTGGGTTTAAATGCTGCGAACTAGACCCTTCTCACCAGGGTTTAAATGGTGTGAGTTGTTATATGTTCTGGCTTGATAGCAGATATATGTTTTGCTCTGTTCTGTTCTGGCTATGATATGAAATATAACCTGATCTGTTTCGTTCTGTTAATGTAAAAGTATATGAAATCACTGATTTCTGTTTTGTACATGAAACTGTAATTGATATTAAATGTTTAGTAATGTATAAGATTGATTTATGAACTGTTATGCATATTGAATTGTAAATAGAAAAGTGTCAGTTTAGTTTCTGAAATTGTGCTAAGACTTAATCCATTATTTTCATAATTTACTGTTTTCTTGCTAATTATGTTAAACTTACCCCAATCTGACACCACAGATGATGAGGAGATCGCAGAGTAGCGTTTCCAGATAGAGACAGTTAGAGACCAAATACTTGTTTATTTTAGTAATTATTTGGATTAGAGACTTTATTTATTTTAGTATAATTATTTCAGTTTAAATTTCAAGGAATATAATAAGTTAGGGATTTTGGTATTTGATTTCAGTTGACGAATTTGATTCTGTTAAACTATTTATTTAATTGAATGGGAATGTTAGGTATTGTTTATGGATTATTTGCAGGATTATGGTTTATGAGTTATGAGATTTTATACAGATCAAACTTATGAGAATGTAATTGATTATGAGATTATTGGAAAATGATCGATGTATTATTCCGCTGCGTATGAATGAAAAAAAAATTATACAAGTTAAGAATGAATGAAAAGTGAAGTGATGTGTTAGTGTCACGTGCCAAAAGTCATGGCCCCATTGATATGGGCTATGGGGCGTGACACCAACACATCAGCATTTAAAAAGTAAAAAGCATCTCCAAAAAAGTGTAAGTCACTTTTTCAATGCTAATGTATTGGGCCTTGTATCAGTCATATCTTAGGTTGACTTTATTTAGTCCTACCAAATTCAGACCGGTTATAAGGCACATACCTTGAAAGCACGAAGGCTGAGACATGGGGGTTGATATCGATGCGAATATTTACACTGAGCTAGAGCCACCATTCATGGGGTGCCGTGTGACATCAAGTATTGATAATGAGGGTGGGGTCCATATACCTTTGTTAGTACTTGATGCCACACAGTGCCCCATGAATGGTGGCTTCAACCTGGCGCAAATATTTAGAGTCACAGAGAATACCATCCCAAGACGGGGAACACACCTCCTAGGATGTGGCAAGCAAAAAAAACCCCTAGATGAGGTGCTATACCTGAAATAGTTCAGTCTGGATTTGGTAGCACTAAATAAAGGGGATGATATCACTTGCGATGTGAGTAAATGAGCCAAATTTTTATGGCGTGAGACATAGGGGGTGGGGCCATGCACTTTTTGGTGGGACATAGGGGGTGGGGCCATGCACTTTTTGGTGGGGCCCACTATCCCCCCCAAAAAATGCATGGGTCCCACCCCTCATGTCTCGGGCCATAAAAATTCGGCTCATTTACTCCGTCGTAGGTGATACAGAGGCTAAATAAAGTGGACTAATATCCTTTGTGATGGTGAATTTTAGTGTCGGGCTTGAGTGTGGCATCGGGCACTGACAAAAGTGTATGGGCCCCACCCCCCTTGTTAGTACCCGATGCCACACAGTGCCCCCTATATGGTGGCTCTAGCCTGGCGTAAAAGTTCATTGTTGCAGAGAATAGAGTCTAAATAAAGTCACCCTAAGATCGGGCTGACACAAGGCCCAACACATCAGCATTAAAAAAGCGACTCACACTTTTTGGGGATGCTTTTCACTTTTTCGATGCTGATGTGTCAGCCCTTGTGTCAGTCCTACCAAATCCTAAGGGGAAATAGTTGGGACCAAGTGCTTTTCATTTTTCAAAATAAAGGTTGTGATCAAAAAGTGTATGTGACCAGCTGTGAGCATGTTAACCACATGGTGTGTATGGGGTTAAAAGACTAAAAGAAAAATTGTTTAGTTCAAAAAGTATGTGTCCAAAAATAGGCTCTTAATTAAAAAAAAAACACATCATGTATCAATTTGTGCATGGTTACAGAGGGTTATAGACACTTTTTGGTCATAGAAAACTAGTGTGATAGAATGAATAAACTCAAGGTCCACAATGACGAAAGCCCTGAAGGCTTGTTTAGTCGGATGAGTGTGTGTGTGTACGAATATATAAGGGTCCTAATGTTCTGTCAAAAAAAATAAAAAAAGTCCACAAAGGCCAAAGATAATGCAAAAACTAGGGAATTAATACTATAGACTGTATTTTAAAGGCTTAATTATAGAAACCCCTTAAATTATCTAATAATGTATGGTTTCTCCCTGTTCTTTCTAATAATACAACAGCCCCTGTTAGAAAGATTCTAATTAATTAGTGATTTAACGTATAAGGAAAATTACCTATTATCCAAGACGCTGATGTTGAGATTGTCTACTTGCATGTGTTAACACCCTAAGTAACCCAGATGATCCCTTCCTAATCTTTGGTTTATTTCAAACCCATTGTTCATCAGGTTTGAAAATATCATTTAAATGTTGTTTTGATGCTTTGAAAAAACTTTAATTTTTGATTAATTTTCATAAAAATACAAATCATGAACATTATTTCTCCCATGATCACCATATTAAATACTATGATTTAAATCAAAGAAGATTAAGAAGAATACATCAATGGCTAAACCGGACACAAAATGATGATTTAACCCGGTCTTTGAAGCATCCACACCTGCTTTACAGTTCTCCACACTTCTCCCAATCTTAGAAAAGTTACAAGACCCATTCTAAACATGGATACGTCTATTTATAGAGTTTTTAAGAAGCTAAAGTAACCTTAGGGGGGTGTGAGATTCTTATGAGATTTTTATCCTTAGGTTATGGGGCCTAGTATCCTTAATTAAGTCAAATTATATTAAGGACACTCTATCTTTAATTAATTATAAACTAGCACACCACTAATTACAATAATACATGTTACATATTGCAACTGAACTCCTAAAGATAGGATAATAACAATGAGACCCTTAATTGCAGATATATCATAAATATGTCATACTGTACAATATTCTTTAATGACCATCGGGATGATAAAATTATCATTGTTTAACCCCTTTGGTCATTAAAATAGTATCATTAAGAACTTAATAAATTGATTGGACTTCTAAAATATTTATTTAATATTTTTTAAATAAATTTATTGACATAATAAATTAATTTTAAAATCATTTGATAAATTCTTTATCAAAAATCACTGGTTAGATTTTTCTGGTCTAATCAAATCATGTATTTCCTAAATTGAATATTCTCACTTAAGTGTAGTGGATTCCTTGTTGTTTATTTGCATCATCTCAAGTATCATATAGGCTATACAAACTACCCCTGATAGAACCTTTAATTAGATATCACTGGTTTGTAGCTCAAAATAACTAATAAGACAACTTAGAGAAATATAATCCCCTTAAGTTTAAGGACGGGTCTGTAAATATGAATTACACTTATCCTGACAGTAATGTTTTACCAAGTGTGTTCATAATGGATCCATTTAATGCACCCACATACAAGCTTAGAGTCTTACTCCAGTGATTGAGATTACATCACTCCATTATATAGAAACTCTACATGTAGCAACCCTATAAGTGATGTGCCCAACATTACCCATAGCTGTAAAGTTTTAAGTCTACAAGAAGTGGATTATCAGATATCTCCACACATTTCAATGTGTCTGGCATCCTACCATGTTACCTGAGGACCATCTATCTCATCTCATGAGATAAAAAAATTACCCATATTAAGAAACTAACACATGTGATGATGGAATAAAAAGTTATTATTAATTTAAATAAATAAACAAATATGCCTATATTTTATGTGGATGGTTTTGTCAGGACACATATTTCTAACATTAAGATCCCACGTTTTGCTGAAAAATTTCTTCTACTTTACCTCCTTGAGTAGCAATATCAAAGTTATTAAAGCCAGACCGG
Organism: Platanus orientalis; assembly: GCA_025762735.1. Lineage (NCBI taxonomy): Eukaryota > Viridiplantae > Streptophyta > Magnoliopsida > Proteales > Platanaceae > Platanus > Platanus orientalis. The sequence continues at coordinate 8,878 of JAOXJP010209954.1, forward strand.
ATATTGACCAGACTAAGAACCTAGGTCACTAGGTCATCGGTTTAACCAGTGGATCATTGGTTGAACCACAAAGTCAATTAAAAATAAATAAAAAATGAAATTATTAATAAAAATAAAAATATTAAATTAATAAGGAAATTTGTTGAAAAAGTTGTATAACAATTTTATATCACATATTCTTAAAAATATAATGTAAATAGACAAAAAGACATACATAGATATATATGACAAAAATGAATGAAGCATAGAAACATTAAATTGTTTTGTAAAATGTCAGCAATCAAATTAGCATGCACCAATAGCTACATTAATTTACACTTATTCGGCAATTACCAAAATAGCTACACTAATTTAGCAAGAAACAATGTTCTAGACTTCTAGAGTTGGCTAAATTTAGTTATTTGACGTAAAAAAACTTTAGTTAGTTGCTAATTGTTAGGTATTTGTATATTGTCAATCCCATTCCAAAACTATACATATAATGAGTGGTCTTTGTATTGGATTGGGTTTGTAATGTAAAGTAATGTAAGTCCAAAACAAGTTGGGGGATGTGTTTCAAGTCAAAAGTCAAACCTGAAAGACCACCAACTAACAAGAGACTCAAAACACATTAAAGACCTCAAGAAGTCTTAAACTCCAAGGACATGTAGCATCAAGAAGTCAATTGTGATCTTCAAAGTTAAATCCAAAGGTAGATGTTGGTAAGTGGTAAGGTTGGATAGTTTTGGTATGAAACTATGAAACTATAGACCAATGGATTTAAAATGGACTTATTCAAATCTTAGAGAAGGCTCCAAAAAGGTTAGACCAGTGATGGACCAAATTGGCAAAAAATAGGTAAAATAAAAGTGTTGAAAAGTAAAAATGACCAAATTTAAAATGACCATTACTTTTGATCATGATGTTCGCTCAGGGCCTGTAAGTACTCAAAACAAGCAGTTCGATGAGCTCCTTTTGGAAATAGAAATATCTATTATTCAAGATTCTCATAATGACTAGTTTCATTTTATTAGATTTATTAGCAAATCAACCCGTGCGAGCACGGGTCAATGAATAAGAGAAACAATAAATTATGAATAATTGCTAAAAAAAAAAATTGTTAAAACTCAATCATAATACTTTAGAGGAATTCCACTAAAAAAAATTAAAATTACAAATAAGATAGTAATGATAATTAGAAAAAGTTGCTAAATATAATTTTAACAAATATTCATAATTTAAGAATTATAATTATCCTAATTAGGTGCTTGGAATATCTACAGTCTTAAGATTTATATAGTCTCATGAATCAATCCATTATTGACCAAAAATAAATAGAAAGAGATATTATATTTGGGATTACAATAAAATTACCTAATAACAAAAGAACCCATGCAAGTACACGATAAAATAATAAAAGATAGTAAGGGAAAAATCGTAGAGAAAATATATGATTAAAATGATAAGGAAATATTCAAATCTTTTTGTTTAAAAAAATTTAATTAAGATAGAAAATATTATAATAAATCATAAAAAGTGAAATTACACATTTTCATTTGATTTTCTTACATAAATCTTGAGAGTGTTAACTCTACACATATTGAGAAAAAATGTGAAAGAATCATATGGGTGGCTAAGAAAATTTTGAATAAAATATATTGAGAATATATAGAGATGGTTATTTCCATGTTCAAAGTGAGAGAGTCCTAAGTATTTGATAGAAGCTCAAATACATATGAGTATTGTTACATAAGCTTGCACCAATGCATTGAAGTGTTGAAATTTAGACATTGTTTCTATAGATTAATGATGAAGAGAAAGAACTCTTGCTTCTAAAGCATATATAGAGAACATCATTCAAAAGAAAAAAAAATCTTATTCAAAAATTTCAAATTCAAAACCTAAAAAATCCCTGACAAAAAAAGTAATGATATATATATTGAAACTTCTAAAAAATTAAATAAAAAACGTCATCATTTGTATTCAACATTAGCACTAAAACCATGGACCAGACCCCTTTCTTATCAATTCCAAAATCGATAGCGTTAGAACTAATCGATTGGTGCATATTCTATAAAATCCAACTTGAGTAATTTCATTTTCAATTGTCTCACCATCTTCAACTTAAAGAATTTTTAGAAATAGACTCTTTAGAGCTTTGTTTTGTCATTAAAAAGATCTGAAATTTTTGGTAAGGATTTTAGGGGAGAAAAGATGATTGTCTATTCTTATCTCTCAAATTTTTAATGAGAAGAGATAATTTAAGGGTTAGGTCATAAATGAGGGATTTTGGGAGACGTTTTGATAGGATATTAAAGAGAGAATTGTTGGAGAGTGTCTTTTGGAATATTTCATTAAATTTCAATTGTACAGGAAAAAATGAAGTGGATGACATAAATGCATAAATAAAATAAAAAATAAAGTTTAAAGAGAGAAATATGAAACACTTTTGATAGGTTTTTACAAAAGAAACAAATAGAAGAGAGAAATTAAGAAAAAATATATTAATAGGTAATTTCCAAAAATAAATATTGGTATTTATAATAGATTAATCACTCCCTACATTATCTATTTTCTCTTCCATCTTTTCTTTTTAAACAAATTTTGAATAATCACCCTAAATATAAAAAAGAATTATATAGAAGGTTTCTTTAATAGGTAATTTTCAAAATTTAAGAATGGTATTTATTATAGATAAATCAATCATACATTATCTCATTTCTCGCCCATCTTTTATGTCTGAACGAATTTTGAATAATGATACAAAAAATATAAAAAATAATATTGGTTAAAATTGTGAAAGAACAAAATCTAAATACCATTATTTAATTAAAATTATATTTAATGATGTAACAACATCAAAATTATATTTAATGATGTAACAACAAAATCTAAAAGAAAAAACGGTAAGAGTATTAAAATAAATTATTTAATTAGGAATTAAATAAGAGAGAGAATACACATGTGCGCGAGAAGCATGTGTATGAAGACAATGAGGGTGTCCAAATCATCACGAGTTGCTTTAATATATATATATATA
>JAOXJP010209965.1:0-25838 GCA_025762735.1 Platanus orientalis
GTTTTATTTGAAGATATTTTATTGGTTAGTTCAAAGTTTCAATTTTATAGAGATGGCTTGTTATTATTTGGGTTTATATCAGACTATGGGATTTTATTTATAGAATATGGTTTGTGGATTTTAAATTTAATGGAATGGCTATGGTTTGATTAAGAGATTCCGTTGCGTATGTATGAAAGGAAAGATGTGAAAAAAAATTATAAGTAATTTAAATGACATTGATGTGAATGGATAAATGTCATGTGCCAAAATTCGTAGCTGTATAAGTACGTGTTTTGGAGCATGACATTCCTAGTGTCTTGGTCCAATCTTTTAGGGTATGTTAGGTTTCTTTTATGGTTTGATTATGTTTGAGTTGCTTGTGAGTATTTTCCTAAACTTTAAGGTTTACATGGGTCATGGGCTTGTCATATCCTCTTGAACGAGGGCTGCTTAGTTTCTGATCTAGATACTGCTTTCAAGAACTTACAAGATCCATTCGAAGAACTAAGTAAAAAATTTGGGTGCTAACAACAATAAAGACTAAAAAGGTCTCCTAGCCTTGAAGCTTTAAAAAAAAAAAATCTCATGTTAGTTCTCTAGTAAATGAGTAGTCGTGCTTTCATCCCACCACTATCTCGAGGAGTAAGGGAGGGTAGAAGTTATGGAGATTAGTGGAAGAACTCCTGTAATCACTACCTTTACCATTAATTTCAAACTTGATCACCAACAGAGTGACATGTAGCGCACCTAAGGCAGGAAGATGAAGAATGAAGACCACATTCAATGGTTGACATGTGTTTCAACCATTATAACCAGGAAACATGGGGTCCAAAAGTGAGATTCTATTATCCAAAAAGTGAGGCAAAAGGGGCACAATACTTCCCGCTCCCACAACCAACAATAGGATAGGGAAATCGAAGAGAATTGCGATGAAGATGGTAAAGGGAAAATAACTCACTTATAACATGGAGAAGATAATAAACTATCATAATAGATCGGAGAATTATAAATTGAATATGAGAAAATATAGAAAGACCTATCACCATCCATCCAACCTTTTATTTATCCCAGGAGTAGGCATAATTTAAAATCTATGGTGTAGTTCTGTAATTTGTAGTCTATAACCATTGGATTGTATTCAAGTTGCTTACTAACGAGAGGAGCATATCTGGAAAAAGAGTAATGGCTACATTAAATCGAGTATGGAATTTATTTTGTAATTGATATCAGTTACTATTATTCAATTTACATTTTTTTGAGGCTTGCCATTTATATTTCTCTAAGGTTGATTGAAGTCCTCTTAATCAAGGCAATTTTGAACACATTTACTTAGAATAAGGGAAATACAAAAAAATACAAACAAGAGATTGGTGACCACAATGGGAGACTATGTCTCGGAGAGATAAAAATCTTAATGTTCTCGAAAGTAGTGAGGCTCCCATCTTTGAAGAGATGTTCAATGAGGTATATCGGGAACTCAATTCCAAACTTGACATTTTGGTAGAGAAAATTGACAATGGCTTCTAATCCTTACTAGATGGGACAACCCATGTCATGGTCGTAACCTAGAAGCCAATGGTAAAGGTGTTGATGTAATACCCAACACTATCTTAAAAAGGTAAAAATGTAATATTTTCCTCATAAGGGTAAAATTATTGTTTCACATGTTTAAACAAACCTAGACATGATTTAGAATGAGTTGGAGGACCATTGGAACACTAGGGTTTTAACTTTGGAGGCCCAAGATGTAGAAAATCAAGAATTCTACAAAACACCAGTTGTGACCTAGGTTGTGACTAATCATGACTCAAGGGGCCTAGTCCTCGGGTATTACAAATTCTAGTTATGATCGATCACAAACCCCATGACCTGTCCTGAGTCGTGACGGGTCATAAATCCTATGAATAGGCATGGACCGTGACCTATCACAAACCCTATGACTAGTCACAAGCCGTGACCTACCACAAAATTCGTGACCTATCATGATTAGAAATCTTGATAAGTCTGGAAATCACAATTTTTGCTACTTTTACGACATGGCTTGCTTCCATTTGATCCCCACACGATTAGGATCTCGTTTGCGACGACTTATAATCACTATATGACCTCATTTGGGTCTATTATACCTCTTAGAACATAGAAAGGAAGAGAAAGAGAATTGAGAGATTTGGGAAGGAAAGAGGAGAAATTTTTCCTCAATTTGATAAGTTCAACCCAATCTTGGGAAGGTTTGCTAGATTATGTGATTTTCTTCATTGAACATCTTAGTTTCATTCATTTAATAATATATCTATACTAATTTCTATAAAGGAGCTGATTTTGGGTGATCTATTCCTCTATTGTTCATGGTATTGATTATATTTATGATGCTTAGTTGATTGTACTCGTGGACTTATTTATTATTATTTCCTATTGTTGAGCTCGTATTACCACCCATGTTTATGTTACGTAAGGAAAACCTATGTGCAAGCCTTGTCTTTATCATTTGGACTTGGTTTACATCTATACATGTTGAGCCTATCAAACTCACCCCAATGGACACAGATTATGATGATACATGATGGATTGGGATGCATGAAAGTGATTCATGCATGAGAGAGATATGAAGGCATCCAAAGCCATCCTCTCAGGTATTATTCCATTGTTTGCTCACATTGCACATGTCCTTATTGATCCCGAATCTATACATTTATTCACATCATATGCTTATGCCAAACATGCTAGCTCTTTACCAGTGATTTTAAATTATGTGCTACATGTATCTTCTTCTCTTGGGAAGTCATTGTTAGCTGATTTAGTGCTTAAGTCTTTCACTATTATGGCTAGGAACCTAGAGTTATTGGTGGACTTAATCTTACTTGACAAGGAGGATTTTGATGTAATCTTGGGAATGGATTGGTTAATTGCATATCATGTTATAGTCCATTGTTTTTCCAAGGAAGTTGTATTCCACATACTAGGATTAATGAAATTCTCATTCCAAGGAGTCAAGAAGGATTCTTTCTCATGTTTAATTTCAACCATTTAAGCTGGGAAGCTTCTCCAAAGTGGTTAGCAAGGTTATTTGGCCTATGTGGTTAGTTACCAAACCATAGAGGCTAAGGTGGAAGACGTTCCTATTATTCAGAAATTTTTTGATGTATTTTCAGAAGATCTCCTAAGGTTGATACCTGATAGAGAAGTAAAGCTTTTCATTGACTTGGTTCCAAGCATTGCACCAATTTCTATGACTCCTTACTGTATGGCACCAGTAGAGTTGAAGGAATTGAAAATGCAACTTCAAGAGTTGCTTGATAAGGGATTTGTTCGTCCCAATGTATCCCCATGGGGTGCTCCAATCTTTTTCGTTAAGAAGAAAGATAGATCAATGAGGTTGTGCATTGACTACCAGCAGTTGAACCGGGTTACTATAAATAACAAGTATCCACTACCCTAAATTGATGACTTATTTGACCAACTGCAAGGGGCAACCATGTTTTCAAAGATTGATTTGAGGACCGATTATTACCAATTGAAGGTCAGGAAGGAGGACATCCCCAAGACTACTTTTCATACCCATTATAACCATTACGAGTTCTTAGTGATGTCTTTTGGAATGACTAATGCTCTAGCCACCTTTATGGATTTGATGAATAGAGTGTTCAAACTGTACTTGGACTAATTGTTTATTGTCCTCACTGATGACATTCTTGTATAGTCTAAGAGTACAGAGGAACATGAGTCACACTTGAGGATTGTATTGCAGACATTAAGAGATCACAAGTTGTTTGCCAAATTTAGCAAATGCAAGTTTTGGTTAGAACAAGTTGCATTCTTGGGCCATGTTATTTCCAAGGATGGGATTTGTATCAACCCAAAGAAGATTGAATTAGTTGTAGACTGGCCTAAACCAACCAATGTTATTGTGATCTGTAGTTTCTTAGGTTTAACTGAATACTGCCGAAGATTCGTGGAAGGTTTCTCGAAGATTGTAAGATCGTTAACCAAGCTAACTCAAAAATATGCAAAGTTTAAGTAGAATGACAACTATAAGAAGAGTTTTCAATAACTAAAGGACCGACTTGTATCTACTCCAGTCCTTACACTACCCGCACAGGTGGTTTTGTTGTGTATAACGATGCTTCACAATAGGGCCTAAGCTATGTACTTATGTAGAATGGGAAGGTAATTATGTATGCTTCGAAACAGCATAAGCCACATGAGTTGAACTATCCCACTCACAACTTGGAGTTGGTAGTACTGGTTTTTGCACTAAAGATTTGAAAACACTATTTGTATGGTGAGGCTTGTGAGATATTCATAGATCATAAGAGTCTCAAATACATATTCTCTAAAAAAGAGTTGAATCTGAGACAAAGAAGATTGATGGAACTGATTAAGGATTATGACTACACAATTAACTACCACCCAAGAAAGGCAAATGTGGTAGTCGATGCCTTGAGTAGAAATTCCTCGAGGTCACTCGCTTCCCTCAAAGTTGGGAGGACCACCTTGTTCCATGAATTGAAAGGCTTGAATGCCAAACTTGAGGTGAAGGCATTACAGACATTCTTTGTACATTTGAGGATGCAGCCTACCCTTATTGATCAGGTGAAGATAGCCTAGAGTAGGATCCGTTATTGACAAACATTGCAGAGGCTATGAAAAAGGGCGACAAAACCAATTTCTCTATGCATATTGATGGAACTTTGAGATTTAGGAATCGTCTATGTGTTTTAAATAATGACAAATTAAAAAGGATGATTCTTGAAGAATCTCATGGAGCCACTTATACAGTTCACCCTAGCAGCATCAAGGTGTACAAGGATTTGAAAGAAATGTATTGGTGGAATAATATAAAGCATGAGATAGCTGATTTTTGTTTCCAGGTGTCTACCTTGTCAACAGGTCAAGGTCGAACATTAGAAGCCCATAGGTCCCCTTCAACCAATTGAAATTTCAGAATGGAAATAGGAACACATTTTTATGGATTTTGTAGTTGGATTACCTAAGTCAAGCAAGAGTTACTACTTTATTTGAGTGATAGTCGATTGACTGACGAAGTCTACACATTTTCTACCTATCTAGATATCCTATCCACTAGATGGGTTAACCAAGTTATACATTGATGAGATCGTGGGATTGCATGAAGTTTCGGCTAGCATTGTTTTTTACCAAGACCCATGGTTTACCTCTCATTTTTGGGGTAGATTGTACATACAAATGGTTCCATTTGAGGCCTCATATGAAAGGAGATGTAGATCTCCTATTTGTTAGGAAGATATAGGTGAACGGAAAATGTTGGGGCCAAAGTTTGTATAAGAGACTACTGAAAAGATCAAATTGATCTGGAGTAGATTGTTGATAGCTCAAAGTAGGCAAAAAAGCTATGCCGACAAAAGAATAAGGGAATTAGAGTTTGAAGTTGGAGACTTGGTATTTTTGAAGGTTTCTCCGACGAAAGGCATGACAAGGTTTAGAAAGAAAGGCAAATTGGAACCAAGGTTTATAGGGCCATTTGAGATCTTAAGTAGGGTTAGGGCTTTGGCTTACGAATTAGCTCTACCTTTGGAATTATCCTATGTGCATAATGTATTTCATGTTTCCATGTTACGAAAGTACATGAGAGACCCATCCCATGTGTTGAGCTACGAACCACTTTAAGTTCGAGAAGACATAATATATGAGGAGCAGCCAATTGTGATCCTCGATAGAAAAGAGCAAGTACTCCACAACAAAATTGTTCCCTATGTGAAAGTTTTATGACATAACCATGAAATTGAAAAAGCCACTTGGGAAGGTGAAGATGAAATGAATTCCAAATACCCACATCTATTCTAAAACCAATGTATTCACAAATTTAGGGACTGGATTTTTTTAAGGGGGGAGGGTGTAATACCCCGTAATGTCTTAAATGGGTAAAAATATAATTTTTCCCTTATAAGGGTAAAATTTTTATTTCACATGTTTGAACAAACCTAGACATGATTTAGAATGAGTTCGAGGACCATTAGACCACTGGGGTTTAACTTTGAAGGTCCAAGATGTAGAAAACCAAGAATTCTACAAAACACCAGTCATGGCCTAGGGTGTGACCAATCATGACTTAAGGGGCCCAGTCCTTGGCTGTTATAGGTTTTGGTCGTAATTGATAAAAAACCCCATGACTTGTCACATACCCCCTGACCGATCATGAGCCGTGACCTATCACAAACCCCATGACCTGTCACAACTGAAAATCTTGAAAAGCTCAAAAATTACAAATTTTGCCACTTTTGTGAGGTGACTTGCTTCTATTTAACCCCTCACCACACAAGTGGGATCTCATTTTTGACAACTTATAACTACTATATGAACGCATTTGGGTCTATTATATCTCTTGGAACATAGAAAAGAAAAGAGAAAGAGAGAGAGAGAGAGAGAGAATTGAGAGATTTGGGAAGGAAGGAAGAAAAATTCTTCCCCAATTTAGTAAGTTTAACCCAATCTTTGGAAATTTTACTAGATTATATGATTTTCTTCATTGAACATCTTAGTTTCATTCATTTGATGATAAAATCTACACTAATTTCTAAAGAGGAAGTGATTTTGGGTAATTAAAGAGAATGAACTTGAGGAGGAAGAAAGAATTTGAAAAGATAGTAAGTACTCTTGCAAATGAATATCAATTTCTCCTTTTTTTTTGTAGATCCTTAAGATTTAATGATAAATCCCACTGTTAGAATGATTTTGACTTAAAAACCATGAGAGTTTTGCTCTACCTTGAGGATTGTTATGATTGTAAGTGAGTCCTATGTGGATTGGATGATATTTTCCTCACTTATGCCAAGTGCCTTCGCTGAATCCATGTTTTCTACTAAAATCTCATGTGAATCACTATAAATATTTAACCTAAGTATGTTATAATATCATGTTCCTCTTTATTGATAGATCCATGAAGTTTTCCTTTGAAATCAATATGTTAGATATGTAATTAACATGGATCTAAGATCAAATTGATAAGAATCTCTATGAAATTGATTGATATGAAATATGATATGATTGAACTAAGTGAATCTTATTGAATTTCTATAAGAAATGTGAATTCCATTTAAGTAACTTGAAATCGAACCTAAGAATGTGTCTTTGACTAAAATAAAGGGTGATTAAAACTTTGGTTTCATATATGGATTAGGAAATATGAACCAATGATTGGTATTATCAATTCCTTTGAACAAAACGAAGATATCATGATATGAAAGATCATACGAACTATGACTTATCAGAATCTACTTGAAGTAATGATCATATGCAATCTATATGAACGAAATCATGAACAATTTAATGTGAAATGTGAAATTAGTATGATCGGAACTCAATGAACCATGTATCTTTCTTTCATATGTCATGAAAACCCTTATTGACTATTGATATCCTTTGATATGCCTTAAGTGTTTATTGAACTTTGAAATGTCATTAAACTTTTGAACTAATGAACCCTCTTTAGACCTTATCGAACCATTGAACTTTTGATAGAATTCTATGACTTAACCTTGGGTCTAAATAAGGAAGGGACAAGGGACTTAGCCTTAGGTTTAAACAAGGAAGGGACCTAACCCTAAGTCTAAACAAGGTATAATTCTATTTTTAATGACTTAACTTTGGTTTAAACAAGGAAGGGACTTAACTTTGGGTCTAAACAAGGAAGGGACCTAACCCTAGGTCAAAACAGGAAAGAACTCTATTGAACTTTGAACTGTTGAACCTTTGAATATCATTTTGAGACCTAGCATTGGGTCATTATAATACAAGTTATTGATTTTGACTTGATTTATATCTTATCTTCATATTGAATCTATTGAACCTTATTGGACATAGTTCTAGGACCCCTCATTGGGATACTACAATAGAGAATAATGATCAAATCTTTGAAATCTATTGACGAGTGCTATAACTTATCGAATAAGATATCTGCTCAAGTTTATACAAAAATGAACCATGTGATATGAATGTATTGAATCCTAATGTTAAGTGAACTAATTATTGAAAAAAGATACGAAGAGGAATATGAAAAAGTGATATTGATTGATTCTAAAAATGAATGATACTACACTTATCATTACATTGCGACATGTACTCCTCTATTGTCCATGGTATTGATTACATTTATGATGCTTAGTTGATTGTACCCATTGACTTTTTTATTATTGCTTCCTATTGTTGAGCTCGTATTGCTACCCATGTTTATGTTATATAAGAGAAGCCTATGTGTAAGCCTTGTCTTTATCATTTGGACTTGGTTTGTATTTGTATTTGTTGAGCCTGTCAAGCTCACCCCAATTGATGCAAGTTATGATGATACGTGATGGATTGGAGATGTATGGATATGATTCATGCTATGCAGGATGAGGACTTTATATTTTTTGGGACCTTATTACTTTTATTTTGGATGAAATGTAATAATGTCTTTACTTTAGATCAGATCTATTAAGATTGGATTATTGTTAGTAGACTTTTTTAGATATTATATGATTGTGAGCACCATTTATATTATGCTCATAGTCACTATACTTTTTAGTAGATAGACTTATGCTTTTGCTGCACTTTATATTTTTTGAATGGGATGGATATGATTACATGTTTTGAATTGAATTATGCTTTTAAAGGTAAATGTATTGTATCAAGTGTTATGACTTAATGATAAAGGGCTTATGTTTTGATAAGGCATGAGCATAATGTTAAATGTTTCCTGTCGCATGCTATTAAATGTATTGGATTATAAGACTATGACATGATATGAATATAAGGCTGTATATGTTATGGAAAATGGATCGAACATCAATGTGATGGCTCCGAATCCAGGGCGCATACGGACGAGGTCCAAGTCCGGGTTCGAGGACATTACAGTTGAGGCGTGAAAGGAACCGCGAGCCTCAAAGTAGGGGAGTATTTGAGGAGGGACACCCCTCTAATTCAGTCCTTGGTGTCTCGAATGGATTCAGGGGGGCAGGATTGAACCGTTGGTTACCCAAAAGGAAAGTGAGTCAAGACCCCTATAAGTCAACCATATGGAAAAAATCCTCATGGCCTAGGTGGTCAAATAAGAAATCCTAGTTCTCCTTGAAGCCATATCAAATTTGGTCAAGCTGTAAGCTAGTAGACCCCAATAAGACTGAAAGGGCAAGCTTTTCTAAACAAACGACCGATAGATGGCCAAATGGGCAATAATAACCATTTTGAAAATGGTTACCCACCTTAGGGATATTGATGCCTAAGAATCCTAATTTTCCACTTTTTATAGTGAGGATAACAAAATAGCCATGGAACACATTAGTTAGTTCCCCACCCAGTGTGGAGAATTATCGAACCATGGCTTCTACAAGTTATGGTTGTTCCTGAACTCTTTAGCTGGCCAAGCCTTTACCTAGTACACCATATTACTGCCTAACTAGATCTTTTTACTTGGGAGGAAATGGAGGATAAGTTCTAGACACATTTTGGTTAAGCTAACTTTGGATTTTCAATGGTTGATCTGGCTAGATTGAAATAACAACTAGGAGAAATGATAGAGGAATTCATCATAAGGTTCAAACAAGCAAAGTCTTGATGTTTGAGTGGCCCACCTAAGATCTAGTTCATTAAGTTAGCCTAGGATGGCCTTGTCTTTGAGTTAAGAAAGAAGATCACAAGCATGCCATTTTTTGATCTGTTTAAGTTGTCAAAAAGGGAAACTTGGTACAAGAGAATTTTAAAGGAAGAAAATCAAAGGAGGAATGCCTCCTATGTGACCTATTATGAGGACCCTAATCATAAAGTCAATTGAGCTGAATTCGTAGGCCATAAACCATCTACTTATGAAGCACTGGTTAAGAAAACAATGCAGACTTAAGATTCTAATAGACCAACTTCTACCATTAAGAGTTACTCTTCCGAGTTAGGCAAGGTAGATTAAATATTAGACATGTTGCTCAATGCCAAACAAATAAATTAGTTGGCAAGATTAGAATCTCATCTCTCAGGGAACTTCAAGGAAGGAATTACTATTAAGAGGATAAGTCATACACATATTCCACCAACAATTTTGTGGTCTTTAGAAATATCATTCATGACTAAATCAATAAAATGTTACTAAGGTTTCCTAACAAAACCAATGCCATAGAAGTGGACACTAATCCATTTCCAAAACTACTTGATGTCGATATGCTATCAGTTGGGTTAAAGTCCTTGATTCATGAGTTCATAAGACCTAATATGAAAGGTAATGACCTAGTTAACTATGAACACTTGTTTGGTAGGAAAACAGAGCTCTAGAGTAGGGATTCACTTTAGCCAGACCCCGAAAGGTAGATGACGATTTTGAAAATGAAAATCCATAAAAGCAGTTGAGATGAGGAGTAGATCGTAGGAAAGCCTAGGAGGACTTTAGCTGGTAGAGAGGGGATTGAGGCAGAGACATGCAAAGAAATCTAGCATCTTCCAGTTCCCAAAGCAAAAGAAAATGAAGAGGAGTTGGGAGATTTGTCTCTATGATGGATGCAGCCTTATCGTGGCCAAGTGTGAGGCCTCTTCATCAATTGCTGAACAAGCCAAAGTGAAGGTTTGAGTTGAAAGAAACTATCGTGGTAGCCTCACTTCACCACATGATAAAGGCTGATGAAGGGAAACTAGGTTAGTGGTTCCTAGGCCTGATTTTTGGCCCAATTAATGGGCTAGAGGCATCGGATAATACTTACACAAGCCATAGCTAGCATGTCTACATCAATGAGACTCGACTTGAGAAGTATATAGAGTGTCTCAAACAATCAAACCAACAACGACAAATATGAAAAGGTGGGTCACCCTAACTTTGGCAAGATAGAAGCCCCATCTAAGGGTAGGCTTGCTTTCAAGTACATCTACAACCTAGACTTCCCCAGTATGACCAGGACCTAGAAATGATGATGGTTGAGGTAGTAGGATTTTTTCCAAAAGGGATGAACCTAGAAAATCAATGATAGGGAAGTTAACAGTGAAGTCAAGGCACATGCGGAAGGTGAAGAGAAGCACTAGTTAGTTGAGAAGTAAGGATAATTTCCTAAGCAAGAGATGCTCAAACAAGATCACCAAGTGTTGTAAATGGTTTTTTTTCCTAATGTCAAGAGAGAACCAATGCAAGATGAGGATAAAGAGAAGCCCAAAGTAATTTAGGTCCTCATTGGCAAGACCAAAAGAAGGTTTAGGAAGGGAAAAATGGCTAAGTAGAAGGAAGAAAGTATAGAGGTCGATTAGAAGAAATTAATGGAGGCTGACACGAATCGTGAATCGAGGAGTTCTAAAAATTTGAAGCAAGAAAGATAGACCCAAGGCTTTGGGTCAATAACAAGGCTTCAAGCAATGATGATCTGGACTTCAAAGGACTCTGTATTGAAGAAGGGATCTTTATAGAGTCCTTCACACCCTTTGAGTCCTTCATCATGGACACACTTGCTACCTCTAATATGCAAGACTTAGAGATGGATTCGATGTCCATCGGATTTAGGAGCATTACTAATGGGATGGTGCAAAACGATCATAATAATTTTAAAAAATGAGATTGAATGGGTTCTAAGAACCTAAGGAATGAAAAGAAATCAAATTTTACTAGTGTTCTTATCTATTCACTTATAGATTCATTCCTAAGCTTCAAGTTCTTCAAAATCCCAAAATCTCTTGCAAAACCTAGCTTCTCTCTTCATTTTCTCCTCCTCTTGCTCTTTGATTCATTGCTAGAGTTTCTATGATGATTTAAGTTAAGATCAATACTATTCATAGACCCAAAAATTCTCCTAAGAAATTTAGAAACCACCCATAAAGGAGAATCATAAAATAACAACTTTTTAAAATCAGTCCAAACAGGGCTGATCAATCAGGAGGTGCCCAATCCTGATCGATTGGGCTACCTAGGGCAGATTGATCGGGCATCCCTAGCTAGATCGATCAAACTGGGCCAGAATTTTTAATCAATTTTTTATGGTTTGAGTCTTGCCACTAAAACACCTATAACTTTGTCATTTGGGATATGATTTGCGCATTGTTTATTTTGTTGGATATTAGACCTCCGTGTCTTTCTAATGACCTATAATTTGCTAAAAAATTGTTCATACATTTTCACTTGTGTTTCTAAATTTATATAAGTTTACAATTCAATACGTATACATTCAAATCGTTCCAAGTGTGTATGAAATAAGTATAAAATGTGTGTACAATATATGTGCGACACATATGCAAAATATGTGTGGACATGTGCGGGGTGTTATGACATCAATGGGTGAATGGGCACTAGTTTCCTAAAGATTTACTATGTATGGTCTTTATGACCCTCGAGAGACCCTTATGTGGGTTGGCTAGACATAGCCCTAGAGGTCTGTATATAGGTTTCCCTTACTGGGCTTAGAGACCCTTATATGGGTTAGCCTTTATGGTCCTCAAGTACCCAATCACTATGTGGCTTAGCCTTTACAGCCCTTACGTACACAATCACCGAGCCACATCAATAGGTGAAGACAACCATAGTTCTCATTGGTCTTATGACCCTAGAGACCCCTTAGTGGGTTGGCCTTTATGGCCCTTAGGTATCCAATCATCGGGTCAAATCAATAGGTGAAGACGACCGTAGTGACCAATGGTCTTATGACCCGAGAGTCCCCTTTGTGGGTTGGCCTATATGACCCTTAGGTACCCAATCATTGGGTCACATCAATTGATGGAGATGGTCATCATGCCCATAGGTCTTACGATCCCGAAGACCCCTCATAGGTTGTCCATTCATGGAAAGAGGCTCCTTTGTGAGCAATTTGTACATGATATAATTTGTCGGAGACCCTTACATAGGTTATATGATGTGTTTTGTCGGAGACCCTACATGGGTTACATGTATTGGATTTGTTAGAGACCTTGTATACGTTACATATTTTGTTATGATTGCTAATTTTTTAAGAATGTTGCATGCCTACCTTAAAATGATTTGTATATGCACATTCATAATAGGAAAGTATAGACTATGCATGAGAAATGATAGAAAATGCTTATTAGGATGTATACTAAGTATGGATGGATTAGGAAATGCTCACTATGTGATTGTATGCACATATTTTCATGCAAATATATTAGAATAATGCTTTGGATTAGTAGATTCATGCATTTTTCCGTGTATAGATCTCATATAATAAATTATAATTATAAGTTGTATGAATCTTATGATTTATAGTAATTAATGTATGTACATTTACATATGTTTACACACTGGTAAATACTATGCACTCTATAAGAAAATATTTAAATTATTTTATATTGAAACATTCGTGTTCTACCCATCCAGATCCATTATAGTTTTGTATACTTATAAGCCATGGAGCTCACCATTCCATACCATTTTTAGGTGAGACTTAGTACAAGTGCCTCTCTTGGAGCACTTGAAGTTTGAAGGAAGGCATGAGAGTGGATGTTGTTCCTACCCTTTATTTTTCAGAATGCTTATAGTTTTTATGTTTATCCTAGACTTTGTTTATTCGGGTTGTTAGAAACTTTGGATCGAAGAGATTTTGTTTGTATTATGTTTAAGTAGGATATAATTGGATTATATCTATTTCATGTTGGAGAGGTTGATATAGACTTTATATTTTATAGTTGATGGATGAGCTTTAATTCCATCGCACATGTAATGTTAGTGATAAATATTTATTCTGTTGCATATGTCATTGTTGAGTCACATGTATTATAGTTGTCAATCCCATGGTCAAAACTCCCATGTAATATGTATATGTTTTATAGGTGTCCATGTCATGTCAAGAAGAAGACCACAAGTGAAGATGCCCAAGTGGACCAAAGACTTAAAGCCCAAAGCTTGATGCTTGGTGCAAAAATCCGGGAGATTTAAAGGTATAAATCATGCATGCATCATAAGAGATTTGTGAGTATGAGTGAACCAAAATAAACATCACGTCACGCATATAACCGTCTCAAAAAATCCTAAGGTACAAATCTTAGAAAAGGACCATTGAAGGAACTCAAAAGTACAAAATCAGGTTGTCAAATTGATTGCTAAATTTGTAATCAGTTTCAGCCCAAATCAATTACAAATCTAGTAATCGATTATAGGACAAATTGATTATAAAATTGGTAATTGGTTATGGGTTTAACTAAGACAAAAAATTGAGGTCTTGAACACTAAACCTAGTGTTTGTAATCGTTTACAACATGGATTGCAAAAACCCAAATTTTTACAACCCATGATTGAAATCAATTTTGGTGTAATCGATTGCATGATTTGTAATCGGTTACACATATAATCGATTACAAATCCTGTAATTGATTATAAGTACGAAAACTGAAAAAAAAACTCAATTTAAAAACTGTGGTTTAGAATACTTGCCCGTTTTAAAAGATTCTAATCCAACATTAGAGAGGGGTCCACGATCCCTATAAGAGGGAAACTTTACCTTTAGGGAAATCACTTCAAACATCTTAGAGAGTGTTGAAACCCTTGTCAAAAGTGAGTTTCCTCCTTGAAAAAAACCCCCTCCCACTATTTTGAGCTGAAAAAAACTTCTCCTCAACTAATTACTACTCTCTAGCTTCTCTTCTACTCTACCAAGCTTTCATACATAGAGAAGAGACCTTTATGGGTTATCCCAAGTGGAAACCCTTGCTTGGCCAAGCTCAAGGAGCCCAAGATCTAAAGCTTGAAGTGGTGTGGATGTACTAAGGCATACTAGCTCTACAAAGAGCACTCCCACTTTGTACAAATAGAAACATCAACCAAGCTATGGTAATATTTGTTTTCCCTTGCATTCATTTGTATTTTATATTCATTCTCATATTGCCTTGCTTCTACTAGAGACATTGGAAGTTGACAACACTCTCCAGAGACACCAAATGTATTGTGTAGCCTGCTTTGTGCAAGTAGTTGCATTTTGTATGTTTATAGCTATAGGTTGTATTAGACAATCCAAATGAAATATACCTAAGCTCGGAGGTAAGCTTTAGAAGAGAGGACATTGGCCATCATACCGAATCGTTATAAATCTCTTGTTATGGATTGAGTATGTGATTTATTATCTTTATACTCTTACGCACATTACTACTTTTACACACTACTTGTTTGATAAAATACTTGAGTAGACACTTTGTAACACACATACACACTTGGGGTAGCACACATACACACTTAGGGTAAGCTTAGGAAGATTAAAATCAAATTAAATTCAATCTGAACATTTGTAAAAAAGGGTTAAAATAATTTTAATATCTTATTCACCTCCCTTCTAGGATAACTTAATAGGAATTTCAGTCATGTTTAAAGTTTTAAGGTTAAGCTTATAAGTAACCTACAGGTTAAGAAAAATGCAATACACATACACACACATATATAGTGAATGAAGCATGACTTTGATAGTAACGATCCAAATTCACACCTAAATAAGGCCTTGAATTTGGGGTCATTAAAAATTCACTAATTTGTGATGATTTCCACCATGATTTTTCAGAGAAGGAACCTTTAGAAGTATTTGGTGGAGAGATTTAAAGAGAAAGATGAATTTTCCAAGAGGAAGCTTAGATCCATAGCAGATTTAGTGATTGTAAGTAGTTGTGTGAAATATGTCTCTCATATTCTTATGATTCCTATTGAAAACCATGATTGATTCACTTTGATTGCACTTATTCTTCTTGTTTCCAAATGAAAATCATATTGAAAGCTCTTGATCTATCATTGTAATTGATTTCTAAACTTAAGACCTTTGAAAATTTGTGATATAGACTAATAGATCTATCATTGTAATTGATTTCTCTAACTTGTTTTGTTTTACATGAAACTTCATTATGGAAAAGTGAATTGAACCGTATTGACTCTAGATCTATTGATTCCTATATTTCAATTGAATGATCCATGATCAAATCGCATGGATTCATGTATATTTTCTAAAATTGGTGAACCTATACTTGATCTAATTGTAGCATCAAGTTGAATTTTGAATTGTTTAGATTTATCATTGATTTGAAATCTATCCTCCAAGGTTAAAATATCTTATTTGGAATTGAACTACATTAAACTATTTAATCAATTAATGAATTTCTCTAAGATCATTATCGAATTGGGAAAAATTGACTCTTAAATGAATCATTGATTGACTTCCAAAGTCTTTATTGAAATTGAATCACATCTCCATGATTTCTTGATGTCGTGGTGATTGTATCGACTCCATCAATTGTATCGAACCCATTGATTGTATTGATTTCACCAATTGTGTTGGATCCATTGATTGCATGACACATATCGATTGTATTGGCTATAAGGATTGTACTGACTCCACCAAATGTATTGATCTAATCGATTGTATTACTCTTATCGATTTTATTGGCTCTATCAACCATATTGATTTTATTGATCCTATTGATTGTATGGTCTAATTGATTATATTAAACCTCATTGATTGTATTGATTCTATCGATTACATACATGTCTTATTGATGGATGCTTGCTCCGCTTGGAGCTATATCAATTTGATGATACTCCCTTTGCTTGGGGCTATATCAATGCAATGGATACTCCCTCCATTTGGGACTATACCAAGGTTATAGATACTCCCACCATTTAAGGTTATATCAATGCAATGATATTCACTCTACTTGGGACTATATCAAGGCGATGGATACTCCTTCTGCTTAGGACTATATCAATGCAATGGATAGTCTCTTAGCTTGGAGCTATACCAAGGCAATAGATACTCCCTCTGCTTAGGGCATAACAACATGATGGATACTCCTTCCGCTTGAGGCATTACTAATGAGATGGATACTCCCTCTGCTTGGGTTATATTAATGAATGATAATCCTTTTATTGAGAATGTATACAATCATAAATTCAAAAATGTCATTGACTAATTGATATCCATCTAGGTGAATTATATAGATTATTGACCGATTGATACCCACTTAGGTAAACTGTATAGATCATCGACTAATTAATGCCCATTTGGGAAATCCTTCATACATTATTATTTCGATTGATACCCATCTAGGTGAACCAAAATATATTATTGATTGATCGTTATTCATTTGACTAATTGGATTTCCATCATTATTTTGATTGATGTCCCTTCGGATACATTGTCATCTGTCACAGATTGATTGATGCCCATACAAATAAACTGGCTTATGGTATTGAGTGATTGATACCTTTGGGTAGAATTTTCATAGCTAACAAAATGACAAAATGCCAACGATCTGAACTGCCATTGTTCACATAAATGTAGCATATTGATTGTATTGTGGAAACATGTCTGTATTTGCCTCCATATTGGCTTGTGATCTATTAAATTTTTTATTAAAATCGAACCATGCACGTATCATAGATTGAACGATTGAATTACTTGTACTAGTACATTCATTTACTCATAGAATTCTCCTTTCAAGGTCATGTATACATTTTCAATGCGAAACTTGTTATTATGCGAATTGTAAACCATTTTGTTTCGTATCCTATATATTTTACATGACTTGTTACAAGCCATAGACTCACCCATCCATAACCATTTTTCAAATAGGGAATGATGGGATTGAGATGAAGAAAGAAAAATGCAAGGGGGATGTTTGAGCCCAATGTTTCCTTATTTTTCTTTAGTAGCTAGTCATGATGACCATGGTTGTATTTGATACTCAGTTTGTTAAGGACCCATTTTGAATACTTGAAAAAATGTATTAGATAATTCTTGTTAAGACATTTCTACTTTAGACATTGTTATATTTGGAATATTATATTAACTGGTAGTACAAAAATGGATTGGATAGTATTATATGAGATTGTTTAAATTCCGCTGCAATTGTTTATGATGCGCATGTTATTCCATTGTTTAAGTAAATGATGGAACGTTATGGAATTGAATAGAATTGATTTTACTTCCATTGCAAATATGTAAGTGAATGAATGAAAGACCAAATGAAGTCATAATATAAGGTATTGAATATAAAAGAGACCATAAACAACTATGACTAAGATGTGTATTGTCTTGATGCCACGGTCTGAATCTAGGGCACTTACAAGTCTTGATCTGAGTCCAGGTTTGGTGCACGACGGAGTGTGACATTCGGATTCTTACTTTTTCATCTAACTTGGTTATATATTTTTCTTCTTCTTTTTACATAACACCTAACAATTAATTACATATAAAATTCCCTTTCTAGTAAATGAACTTACATAATGGAATCATAAAATGCTAACACTCATCCACAAATTCATTTGTAACAGAATATAAAACATTTACATCCAATCCAAATCTCTCACACATCATCATAAAAAATAAAACTTCCTTTTATGAAACATTAAGGTAATTCCCTTACATTACATAAAGTAAATGCAAAAACTAATTTTGTCGCTATTAACGTAATCAACAACTATAAGGAGTTCCAAATTAAATAACAAAATAAAAGCAAATAGATTAAGATTTCCCAAGTCTATCTCCAATTTTCTTTGCATCTCCTGAGGTACTATGACCCATCTAAGGCTTAAATCTAAAAAATGGTGTCAATTGAGTAAGCTTGGCAGGCTCACAAGTAATTATACATAATTAACAACAGAACAAGGTATGAACATTTAAGATAAAAAAAATATATATCATATTTCTTTGTAATTAAGATGTTGAATCAGTGCATAAAATATATTTCTAAGCATTTTATTTTCTATAGGATAATTTATACAATTTTTCTTTTTATCTTTTTATCTTTATAAAACTTAGACACTTTCATTTTCTTATCAAAATCTAAACAAAATCTCTTTCTTTTCACAACTTATGCTCTTTAACTTTCTTTCTTAAGACTTATACACTTTTGCTTTCTTATTGTTCATTTACCACTTGTCATTGTAACATTTATCATTGTTCGTTTATCGTTTATCATTTCTAATATATGCCTTATTCTTTTTCATATCACTAAACATGCAGGATTTACTATCATACTAGGACATTTACAATTTCATTTCCTATTCAAACATTTACATTCACTTTCCTATCATGTATATATACTACTTCACTTTCCTATCAAATATGTGCATTTTCATTTTCATGTTAAAACATATTATGGTTCCCTGTCATTTCAAAATATAAATGATTCCTACTTTCATATCCAAATAGTTATAGTTTCATTTCCCTATTAAACACATGCTTATTCACTTTCCAATTAAATATACATTGTTCCTTGTTCATATTAAACACATGCACTTTCATTCTCCTATCACTACACATGTATTATCACTTTCATGTCACTACACATGTTTTATCACTTTCATGTCACTACACATGCATTACCACTTCTATATCACTACACATGCACTATCACTCTATATCACTACACATGCACACTCACATTCATATCACCTTGGTTCCCATGTATAAAGATGGTACCATTATACTATGTCCTCAATACCAAGACCACTTCCATTCTATTGTATCTCTAATGGCAAGGTCACTTTCATTTTACAATCCCCAAAGGGAAAGGTCATTTCCATTGTACAATCCCCAAATGAGGTTCACTTTTATTGTACAATCCCCAATGGTAGGGTCACTTTCATTGTGTAATCCCCAAATGACAGGGCCACTTTCATTGTACAATCCCTAATTGCATGGTCACTTTCATTATACGGATCCCTAAATGGAAGGGCCACTCCCATTATACAATCCCCAAATGGTAGGGTCACTTCCATTGTACAATCCCCAAATGGAAGGATCACTTCCATTGTATGATCCCTAAAGGTCAGGGTCACTTCCATTGTACCGCATCCCTAAATGGGAGGGTCACTTCCATTGTACGATCCCTAATGGTTGGGTCACTTCCATTGTACAATCCCCAAATGGTAGGGTCACTTCCATTGTACAATATCTAATGGCGGGGTCACTTCCATTGTACAATGCCCAATTAGCAGGGTCACTTCCATTGTATAATCTTTAAATGGCAAGGTCACTTCCATTGTATAATCCCCAAATGCCTAGGTCACTTCCATTGTATAATACCCAAATGGTAGGGTCATTTCCATTGTACAATCCCCAAATGGAAGGATCACTTCCATTGTATAATCCCTAAAGGTCAGGGTCACGTCCATTGTACCACATCCCTAAATGGTAAGGTCACTTCCATTGTACGATCCCTAATGGTTGGGTCACTTCCATTGTACAATCCCCAAATGGTAGGTTCACTTTCATTGTACAATCTCTAATGGTGGGGTCACTTCCATTGTACAATCCCTAATTAGCAGGGTCACTTCCATGGTATAATCCCCAAATGTCTAGGTTACTTCCATTGTATAATACCTAAATGGTAGGGTCATTTCCATTGTACAATCCTCAAATGGCAGGATCACTTCCATTGTATGAGTAGAGTTGTGATGACAGAGTCATTTTGAGAGGTTTTTGTGAGAAAATATATAAAAGTTACGAGAATGGTTGAGCAATTCTCTGATTTTCTAGCATAGTTGTAAGAAAGAGAAGAGTAAACAAGAACATCACTATCTTATATTCAAGAGCAATAACCTTAAAACTAAAAGAAAACACAAGGAAACCCAAGATATACTCATATTCTAATTCATTAATGAATTTGTAGTCATTTTGAAAACTTTTTGTGAGAAATGATATAAAGGTTATGAGAATGGTTGAGCAATTCTCTAACTTCCTAACATAGCAGTAAGCAAGAAAAGATTAAACAAGAAGATCACTATATTCTACTCGAGAGCAATAATCTTAAAACTGAAAACACAAGGAAACCCAAGATACACTCAAATTCTAATTCAATAATGAATTTGTTCTACTACAATTTCATGTTTATATTTTCTTAAACCCTAATTTACCTGAAATTATAAAATTAACAAAATAATAAAGATGCATTTGGATTTGTTGAATTGGAAATAATTAATTGAATTGAATTCCATTGAATTAAAAACTAAAGAATATAATTCAACATATTGAAAATTCTAACATATAGTTGTCCGACATAATTGAAATTAAGAATTATCATTTCAACATAACGAAAGAAAGGGATGCTACCATGTACTTAATTACTCCCTTTTGGGGATTGTAATTCCCCTTCAACGACACTCGGCCAAGTCGATGTGGTCAACATTGTCGCTGGTGGTGGCATACACCGAAGAGAGGAAAGATATCACATATCAGAGTATTTTAGAGTTTACACGATAGAGACCTAAACAAAATAATGCTCTGACAAACTAAGTGTCGGTGGTCAAAGGCTAGTTTGGTAGACATGGACATTGGCTTTGATAGCTTCAACTAAGTCTATTGACCAGTTTTTAATGATACGGTGCTCAATCACGAGTAGCTGAGTGGATTTTCTGAATTTGAAAATCATGATAGATCTAAATATCGGGTAACCTATAATGATATTGTGCTCCACCATGATAGAATTTCCTCTATGCCTTTCTTTATATAAAAATACCCCCTTTGCATCTCCTCGTTGTCCTAAAAGAAGAAGAAGAATATGAGTAAGAAGCAGAGGAAAGAGGTAAAACATGGGGGAAAAAACAAGCAAGAGAGAGGGATGAAGAGGAAAATAAGCAGAGTGACGGAGTGAGAGTTGGACCATCTTGTGATCACATATTTAATTCTGTAAACTTGACCTTCAAATCAGCCTTGCAGATTCTGGAGGGATTTCAGCCAAATCTGTTTCTACTTTCTATAACCATGAAAACCACCCAAATGCCAGGAATAGAATTAATGGACCTAATTCTAGTTCCATTCTCTCAATTTTGTAGATACAAACACTGCCTAAAGGAATCTTAACTAACCTAAACTGATCTAGTTTTGATAAAGTCTGACATATTTAAGGATGATTTGATAATTATTTTAGATGTATAACATTAAGTTTATTTGATTATTTTAAGGATAAGATGCTATCCCAAATTGGTTTAGAGATTCTGTGGACAACAAGAATCTAGGATTTAAATTTGAGTTCTAGGTTATGAATTCAGAAAGATATAAAGAATTATAAATAAAGAGAACTAAGGAAACAATGAAAGGATTATGATTGATATGATTTTTGGAAGACCAAATTACAAGATTGATTGATGTTACACCGAAACCATTAGAGTAAGAACTAGTTATATCAACTCCTCTTGACAAGAATATGATTGTTGAACAAATATACAAGTCATGTGTAGTCAGGATTGTGGAAATAGAGCTATTAGCATATTTGATTTTCTTGGGCCTACAATATTTTAATGTAATCATAGATATGAATTGGTTGGCTGCCCAATATACCAAGGTGGATTTTTGTAGCAAAAAAGTAACCATTAGTATCTCTAATCAGTCTGAGGTTATATTCAAGGGAGTACAAAGTTTCCATAATACTATTTCTATATTGCGAGGGAAAAGACTATTGCAGATTGGTGGGCTAGGATACCTAGCTTACTTTATAGATGATTAGAAAAATGGAGTGAAGATTGGAAACATATCGGTTGTTAAAAAATTCAGTGATGTGTTTCCTGAAGATCTTCTTGGGTTTCCACCTAACAAGAAGATGGAAATTGCAATTGAGTTAGTGGAAGGATGATGATTAATATGATTCTTTTTGGAAGAATTAATTTATAGTACCTTAGTGACTATGTGATAAATGATTTGGTTATAAAGCTCTCACGGTACAATTTCAAGAATTGATAAGTATAGGTTTTGTGCTCCCCATGGCGAATAGAGCACCTGTTTTTATTCATGAAGAAGAATGATGGAATCATGAGAGTATGCATTGATTACAAGCAATTGAACAAGGTGACAGTGAAGAACAAGTATCCTTTGCTAATGATAGATGATCTTTTTTTATCAACTACAAGATGCCAAGGTCTTTTCGAAGATTAACCTTAGATTTGGATACCATCAGCTTTGGATTAAGAATGAGGATATACCCAAGACTGCCTTTTATCCCAGGTATGGCCATTATGAGTTCCTAGTCATGTCTTTTGGACTCACAAATGCACTTGTAGCATTTATGGACCATATGAACAGGGTCTTTAAACTTTATCTAGATCAGTTTATTATAGTATTTATTGATGATATTCTGGTTTATTCAAAGAGTTCAGAGGAACATGAAGAACAGTTAAAGATTACAGTACAGACTTTGAGGAACCATAAACTTTATGCTAGATTCAAAAAGTATGAGTTTTGGTTAGATAAGGTGGTTTTCTTGAGACATGTGATTTCAAATGATGGAATTTATGTAGATCCCAAGAAGATAGAAGTAGTGATTAATTATCCTAGACTTAACGAATGTGACTGAGATTCATAACTTTCTAGGATTAGCTAGATATTATAGGAGATTTGTTGAGGGATTCTCTAGCATTTCTGGTTTTTTCACAAAATTGGCACAAAAGAATGTTAAGTTCAACTAGAACAAGACATGTGAACACAATTTTCAAGAGCAAAAGATTGCTTGGTTTTTGCATCGGTCCTTACATTGCCATGCAACATAAAAGAAAAGTATATGATCTATAGTGATGCTTCTAGAAAAGATTTGAGTTGTATTTTAATGCAAGAAGGGAAAGTCATTGCCTATGCGTCTAGACAACTTAAGCTTTATGATCATAATTTTTCAACCCATGATTTGGAATTAGTTGCAGTTATTTTTGCATTGAAAATATGGAAACATTACTTGTATGAATAACCTTGTGAAATTTATATAGATTATAAGAGTTTAAAGTATATATTTTCATAAAAGGAGTTAAATTTGAGGCAGAGAAGATAGTTTGAGTTGATTAAGGATCATGATTACACTATCCTTTATCATCCAAGATGACAATGTGGTTGCTAATGGTTTGAGTCGAAAATCTTCTGGTGATTTGGCATGTGTTATGACACATTTTAGAATACAACCTGTATTAAATGACAAGATTAAGGCAGCTCAGAGTTTAGATCTTAGATTTAGAAAATTATTGAAGATGTCAAAAAAGGATAAAAAAACATACTTTGCAATTAAAAGAGATGATTCTCTTTGGTATGGTAAAAGGTTGTGTATGCTTAATAACCTCGAACTAAATGGATAGATCATGAAATAAGCATATGAAACTTCATATACAGTTCATCTAGGGAATATACATATGTACAAGAACCTAAAAGAGTACTATTAGTAAAATAACATGAAAATGAAAATTATAGATTTCTTATCCAAGTGTTTGACCTATTAGCTTATGAAAGCTGAACATCAGAAGCTAACAGAATTATTACAACCATTGAAAATTCTTGAATGGAAGTGGGAACATATATCTATCAATTTTGTTAGTGGACTGCTAAAGACAAGGAAAAGAGTTTATTCTATCTGGGTTATTGTGGACTGACTGACTATGTCCGCTCATTTCTTACCCATTCGGGAAAATTACTAACTTGATAGACTGGCTAAGTTATACATTGATGAGATCGTGAAGCTACATGGTATTCTAGTTACAATAGTTTCTTATTCATGATTCGTGATTCACTTCAAGATTTTGGAATACTAGTTTATAACAAGCTTTAGGAACAAAGCTAAATTTTAGTACAACTTTTCATCCGTAGTCAGATGGACAGTCAAAAAGGACCATACAAACTTTAGAGGATATGTTGAGAGCTTGTGTTATTGATTAAAGATAAATTGGGATGATCATTTACCATTGATTACTAAGCTAGTATAAAAATGACACCATTCAAAGCTTTATATGGAAGAAAGTGCAGGACACCCATATATTTAGAAGAGGTTGGTGAAAGAAGGTTACTTGGATCTGAACTAGTCTAGGTGACAACTGAGAAGATCAGAGATATCCATGAAAGATTGTTTGTTGCATAAAGCAACCAAAAGCGTTATGAAGATCAAAGAAGAAAAGAACTTGAATTTTAGATTGGAGAACATGTATTTTTGAAGGTATCACCATCAAAGGGTATTATGAGATTTTGGAAGAAAGGGAAACTAAGTCCCAGAGTTATTGGACCATTTGAGATTCTAAGGAAGATGGGTGATGTTGTTTATGAACTAGCATTGTTGCTGGATTTGTCATATGTCCACAATGTGTTTCATGGTTTATGTTGAGAAAGTACATGCGCAGTCTATCTCATGTGTTAGAGTTTGAACAACTTCAAGTCAAGGAGGACTTATCTTATGATGAGCAATCGGTTTAGATTTTAGACAGGAAAGAACAAATTCTTCATTTGAAGGTGATTTCATATGTGAAGATATTATAGATGAGCCATTCCATAGAAGAAATTACTTGGGAGTGCAAAGATGAGATAAAGGAAAGTCTCTGCACTTGTTTTGCACTCAAGGTATGTCAAATTCAGAGATTGAATTTACTTTAAAGAGGGGTGGAGAATGTAACACCCTGTACATGTTCACACATATCTTGCACACGTGTCTTATTTATACTGCACACGCATGATATATATGTTCCACACACACTTAGGATTAGTTAAATGCACACATATTGATTTATAAATAGGCACAACATTAGAGGGACACCAACAAAATTCTAAAAAGAATTAGTTAGGTTTCTATACATAATTAGAAAGTTCTCAAAGTTTATTTTCTGATGTAATAAATGATAAGTGAATAGGAGTTTCCTAGAGGATATGATCATTTTCCCGTAAGGAGTTTATGTTGACAAGCTAACAGATTTGAGGTAACTTTAAAAATACACCAATAAAAATGTAGAAATAATTGAAATTCCTAGAGGGGGTGAATATGATATCTATAATTTCTTTGATTCTTTTTAAATGTTATTAAACCTCTTATGATTTACTTTAATTCAATTAAACAATGCAGCAAAAATTCTTTTAATAAGTAAATCACTTTCCTATAAACTTATCATAGACCATGAGGCTCTATCATGCACTATAGTGTTACCTATAGTAGAGTGGGAGTAGGGTTGATAAGTT
>JAOXJP010209966.1:0-11896 GCA_025762735.1 Platanus orientalis
TGGGGCTGAATAAATTATTTAAAAAGAATAATTTATTTAAAAGAAATTTGAAATATTTTATAAAGATCCTATTCACCACCCCTCTAGGATCCATTTCGGGAATCTCACTCGGATGTGACTAGCAAGCTAATGGTCCCAAGAGGAAGAAGCCTATTGCTTGTGAAACTAACCAAGGGGGATTGGATTGACTTGAGTTTGTCTCGACCAATACTCATCTGGTCGAAGGTTGGGAGATAGAGAATGTCTGTTGAGCTTTCATTGTCGATGAGGAAACGGTGCGTGATGTAGTTCGAGATGACCGATGTCACTACTAGCGTGTCATCATGTGGCTGACTCGCTCCTCGGGCATCCTCTATAGCGAAGGTGATGGGGGGATGCTCTGCCTTGTGTTGCTTGGTCGCCTCTCTATAACCTTCATCTAGCGATCTCTTTCCATACGTATCTGCCTCACATGTGACCTTCTTGTTGAAATGGACTCTCCTCCTAAGAAAGCCCTCCGACAATCACTCTAATTTAGCCTATTAACTCTTCAAGTCTCCTTTCTTCTTGAGTAGAAGGGTCTCGATGGGTGTCTTCTTGCCTAACCGGGGGCCGCCCTACAACGAACCTCTACAGTCGCCCTCATTGGATGAGTGCCTCTATCTGTTCCTTCAAGTCAAAACAATCGTTTGTGTCATGACCGTGATCCTGGTGAAAGCGACAGTACTTGTCACGATTTCTATTCTTTGGTGGGCCCCGGATTCTCTCGAGCCATTTGATGCTCAGGTCATCCTTGAGGTGTAGAAACACCCACTCTATGGGCACATTGAGGGGGTGTAATTCTAGAACCTGCTCGGGGGTAAATTGACCTAGGACCTAGCCCAACCGTTATTGTTACCCTTAGCCCGAGGGCCCCTTTCTTCCTAAGTAGCTTGCTGCTCCCTTTTCCTCTTATCTAACTATGAGCTGGCCTCAGCCTCCCACTCTTGTCGAGCACTAAGAGTATCCCCAGGGTTCATGTCTTGTTATGCCTTTAGCATAAGGTCAGCTATGCATGATGGGGATTTTTTGAGAGTGAGAAGAGGAACTTGGAGGGCAGCAACCTCGCCATGAGAGCAGCCACGGTCACCTTTTCATCAGCATCGTCTACTTGCAGCATCTCCTTATTGAACCAAGACATATAATCTCGAAAGGACTCACCCTTGCTTTGTTTGATATTTAACAGATAAGGGCGGGCTTCTAGTGTCTTGGCCGCTTCTAGTGTCTTGGCCGCCTATGAAGTAGCCCACAAACTATCGACTAAGATCTGTGAAATTTGAAATGCTCCTAGGCTTTAATCTACTGAACCAAACTCGGGTAGACCCCTTGATAGTCATGGGAAAGGCCCAGCACATGATCTCATCAAGGGTTGCCTGGAGGTTCATATGCGTCTTATAGGCTTCCAAATAGTCGAGGGGGTTCCTCCCACCATTGAACATCTCCATTTGAGGCAGCTTAAATTTTTCAGGTAGGGGCCCAGCCATCACATCCAAAGTGAATGGATGATCTCCTCTGGATAAGTTCATCTATGGTGGCTGGGGCTTTTCCCTTGATGGCCTCCTTCATGGTCATCATCTCCCTTCTCATGTCCTCCATCTTCTCCTCTCACAGGTTAGGAGTACAAACCCCCTCCCCGGGTTGACTCGCCTCCCGAAACCAAGGTTTCGTAGCGCTCCTACTTCGTCCTCTTGTCCATAGCTACCATCACAACTGTCGGGAGGGATGTGGGGTCCCCCCATCTTGTTTCCTAGTTGTCGGGCTCACCTCTCAACTCTTGTATGATTTCCTGGTTTTGCTCTATTAGTAGCTGTAAGCTCGCTGTCAAACCCTGAATCCTCTATTCGAGGATAGCTACTCATGGGGCTTCAAGATGTCCTCCATCGGAGATGGAGGTCTCTTACCCGTCGACTCTGGCACCAGGGTGTGCTGAGCCACCATCGACCTGGTCTCGACCATGTAAACCTTTGGTTCTTAGAGAAGGAGCTCCCAACAGACGATGCCAATTGATGGTGTTCAGAGCTAGGGGTGCCCTTACACAGGTCAGATGATCACATGATAGACCCAAGTATTTGACGGAACAAACCCTGCACAACACAGAGGAAGGGTTAAGGATCTAGACATCGGTGGGGTGCCAGACTCTAACTCTTTGATGGTCAAGTCAGATGAGCCTGGTAGTGAAATGTTTATTAAAATTAGAGTTTCTGGTTTTTCTCATACCTGGTGAATGAGTCATTGCCCCTTCACCCTTTATATGCTTAAGTAGTGGCGTATCAAATGAGATTTTGCCTATCTCCTCCCCCACGTTCTTCGCCGTGTTCCCTTACCATCTCTGACTTTTTCTTAGTATGTCAAACCAGCTGCAGGGAATATTCTCCTTAGTAACGGTTTCTAGGTTGTTCTTATCTATAAAGATGGAAAGTAGGGTCTTTACTTTTCTACCTCGTCGGGGACTCCTGGAGATCCAGCGCCTGTCGTGGTCACGGCTCCCTTACTTGGCATCGAATAGTTTAGGCAATGCCTTGAAAGTGATCTTGAGGGTTTCGGAGTGTTGGGTACTAGAGGGTGGGAATGAGTAACTCAGTGCTCTCTGTGCAAGCCTAGGTATCAAAAGGTTGTCGAGTAGCAAGACCCTCCTGTTGATAGCCTCAATATATTTTAGGTCTTGGGCTAGCAAATTCTCCTTGGGTTGATTTCCTCCCCGGGTCGGTTTCCTTGGGGACTTATTGGGTTAATTTTTTTAAGGTCAGGACTTTGCGGGTTTATCAGGGTTAGTTTATGGGGGCCCTTGATATCTTTCCCCATCACACATCATTCACCACATTTTGAGATTTAAAGAGTTGTTGAAACCAAATTTGTTTCTATGGCACCAGATGGACCAACCCTCCACCAATTTGCTGTATAAGCTGCCTTGCAAACTGTTTTGTTAGCCGGTTTTGACACACTAGCTTAGAGAGCCATTGGACGAAGGATAGTGAATCCATTGGCCAGACCGCTGTGTCTAAGCCAAGACGCTTCCAAAACTTTTGGACTGGAACGAACCCTCTCCTATCGCCTTATGACCTGTTAAGGTTTTGTCTAACAAGTGGCACAACATGATTGGCAGGAGATTTTCGATTTTTCCCTCCAATAGTGTCATGCCACCTATTAAATAAGTTATAAGGGGCAGGATAGAATCTTTTTTGCTTTTTAGAACGGATCCTTTCCAGCCGCCTTATGACCTGTTAAGGTCCAGTCTAACAAATGGCATGACATTTGTGGGAAAAGTGAAAATCATCTATCAAAAAGTATAATTCACTTTTTTTCCCACAATTTGTCGCACCACCTGTTAGGCAGGACCTTAACTGGTAATAAGGCGGCAGGAAAGAATCCGTCTGCAAACGTGTTGTTTTGCTCGATATTACATTTTAAGATATGTACCCCAAAAAGGAAAATCCGTCCAAGATTGTAGGACTCTACATGTGATAGATACGTACCCTAAAAAAAAAAAAAGGACACCCGTCCAAAATTGACTTTTGGGATACATGTTATGTGCATAGTCCTCCAAGACTGACCTTAGTTGAAAGAGAGGATCTGACCCTGGGGTTCGTCTATGAGTTTTGAATCTCTTCCTTTGGAGAAGGAAAAACAAACAAAACACAATTAGAGATCAATAAAAAAAGGATAAATATCTGCTGTAGCTTTTCGTAGCATGAACAAAGGCTATGAGATTTTGTCCTTGAGCGTAGAGTTTGTCTTTGTGTGAGTTTTATGCTCGTAATACAAAGAAAAAAAAAACCTCTAACAAAATTTGCTACAACCATCACCCGCAAAAAAATATTAGGAAGTCATTTTGATTAGCATATTCCTCAAATTGTGTTATTCATTTGATTTAACAAAAGAGAAAACACCATTAGCAGAAAAAAAAGATTTTTTTATGAATTGTTTTCTTTTTTGGTATTTTATTAATTTTACTTTTATTTGAAGCGAAATGCAATTGTATCTGGCTCGATACAATTCTCAAAACTATGATTTTGGCTATTAATTTTTAAATAAATATATTTATTTGTATTGATATGGTTAGGTAAAAATGTTTTGACTATTAATTTTTTAAACAAATATATTTATTTAATTAAAAGTAGTTAGGTGGCAAAATTGAAATTAGATTGATTAGTTACTCCAACAAGCGTATCCACCAGATTCAACCTCCAAAGGACCCACGCGACTAGACACCGTCCACTGAAATTTCCAACTCAAAAAACTGACTTTTCAGAGCCAAGAACAAGAAGAAGAAGCACTCCGAAGCTCCTCGCCCACCTGTCACCATCGCAGTAGCTAATTTTCCCCATTAATCAATTCCCTGATATTTCTACCACCTCCTTTTCTATGTGCTGCTTTGCCCGCTCCTTCCGCGCCCCGCCCCCCCTCCAATGGCGACAGCACAATCCACTCCCAACCCAAATCCCCTCCTCTCCTTTCTCATTCCTCTTCTCCCCACCAATCACTTCCTTCCTTCTCCCAATTCTTAACCACCCCTCCCTCAACCATTCATATCTCCGATCACCGGCATCGTTTTCCGGCGACTCCATGACCATCTTTATAGCATCCATCCTCTCCTGGATATTGTTGAATCTCCTCTTCTGATACTGGAATTCAATCCAGATGGAGGAGCAACTTGGGCAAATTCAACTCCAGCCGCAGCAGATGGGTAATACGAGGAGTATTTTGTTTGGGAAGTACGAGATGGGGAGGCTGTTAGGGCAAGGAACCTTTGCCAAGGTTCACTACGGGAAGGACCTGAAATCCGGCGAGAGCGTCGCCATTAAAGTGCTCAGCAAGGATCATGTCAAGAAAGAAGGAATGATGGAGCAAATCAAGCGTGAGATCTCTGTTATGCGTCTCGTCCGGCATCCCAACGTCGTGGAGCTCAAAGAAGTGATGGCTACCAAGGGGAAGATCTTCTTCGTGATGGAGTACGTTCGCGGCGGTGAGCTCTTCGCGAAGGTCGCGAAGGGGAAATTGGAAGAGGATGTTGCTCGAAAGTACTTCCAGCAGTTGATCAGCGCCGTCGATTTCTGCCACAGTCGCGGCGTTTCTCACCGGGATCTCAAACCGGAGAATCTCCTCCTTGATGAGAACGAGAACCTCAAGATCTCTGATTTCGGCTTATCTGCTCTCCCAGAGCAGATCCGGAACGACGGTCTGCTTCACACGCAGTGCGGCACTCCGGCGTATGTTGCGCCAGAGGTTTTGAGGAAGAAAGGCTACGACGGATCGAAGGCCGATATCTGGTCTTGCGGCGTCATCCTCTTCGTGTTACTCGCCGGATTCCTCCCTTTCCAAGATGAAAACATCATGAAGATGTATAGGAAAGTTTTCAGAGCTGAATTCGAGTTCCCGACGTGGTTCTCGCGTGATGCGAAGCGGTTAATCTCGAAGCTCCTGGTTGTTGATCCGGACAAGAGAATCACGATCCCGGAGATAATGCAACTCCCTTGGTTCAAGAAAGGATTTACTAGACCGATCGCGTTTTCCATCGACGATCCGTCGCCAGAGAAGACGGAAGAAGAGGGGATTGTTGAATCGAAATCGTCTCCGCCTTTCTTCAACGCGTTCGAATTCATCTCGTCGATGTCGTCGGGGTTCGATCTGTCAAGCCTGTTCGAGAGTAAGAGGAAGGCGGGGAGCACGTTCACGTCAAAATGCTCGGCGTCGGCGATAATGGCGAAGCTAGAGTTAGTGGCGAAGGCTTTGAGATTCAAAGTTGTGAAGGTGAAAGATTTCAAGGTGAAGATGCAAGGGGCGGAGGAAGGACGGAAAGGGAAGCTGATGGTGACGGCGGAGGTTTTCGAGGTGGCGCCGGAGGTGGCGGTGGTTGCGTTCTCAAAGTCCGCCGGAGATACGCTTGAATACGCCAAGTTCTGCGAAGAAGACGTAAGGCCGGCACTCAAGGACATTATTTGGTGCTGGCAAGGTGACAATAACGGTAACGGGAAGAACAAGGAACAACAACCTTAACTGAAATCATACATAAGTTCCAAAACCAAAACCCTAATTGAGGAATGTTGATTAAGGTTCTCACATTTTGGGGGTTTTGTTTTTTACATACATATGTGGTTAGTGATTAAGTGTATACGGGTATGGGTAGGGTGAAAGAGAAGATGTAGTGATTATGAACATTGGAGAGGAATTCCAATGGTTTGATTTAGTTTGTTGGATACTTGGAATTTGAAGAGTAGCTTTGCTTTGTTCACCACTGGCTGACATGTGGTGTATATAGGGTTAAAAATGTTAAAAGAGGGGTGGGATTATATACATACGGAAATTTGCTTTTCCTGATGTATTAGGATGACATCAGGGGGCTGAATATCAGTACCTAAAAGTGACTTTCACTCTTTGGGGGATGCTTATCACTTTTCAGCACTGATGTGTCCACCCCCTATTACCATCCTAATACATCAAGAAAAACAGATTTCCGTATACAATCTTTTCCGGTTAAAAGAGTGTTTATTTTAAGAGAAAAGATGTTCTATCCATGATTTTTTGTCCAGAATGGTGTCCAGGACACCATGAGGCCTCATAAGGAATAAAATGGGCGGTACAAAGTTTAAAGACACATGATGTGGTAATGTCACACTCATTTTGATCATAGAAGGAAGTTCAAGGGTGCATGTGGGGGAGATAATGGGGGCATATCTTCTATGACCAGTGTGTGACCAGACCACTGGTTGGCAAATGGTATATATGGAGTTGAAAGGATAAAAATAAGTTTAATTCAAAGAGTAGGTGTCTAACAATATACATACGAATGTATCACAGCTTCGAACGTGGATATGGTTTGATTGAAGTTTGAAATTCAAATTCAAATATGAAGGATCAAAAAAACCAGTCATGTTTATGATTGTGAATTGGACCAAGCTGAGCGAGGCCGAGGTCAGCTTGAATTTAATTATATGACCCCAAACTCAGCCCGAGCCCCAACTTGGCCCGAGGTAGTCAACCCAAACTTGGTCCATTCTAAAATCATGGGCTTTGGGTCAAGTTTGTGTTGCCCAAACTTAAAGCTGCTTTTAAAATTTGAACTAATAATGGGTCATTATTAACCCTAAAATCTTTGAAAATACGCCTACATTTGTTGGGCTTAGCTATACCAAGTTCGGGGCAGATCAGGCCAGACCAAGCTATATTTGATCACTACTTTGGGCCGGCAGACTATATTTGATCACTACTTTGGGCCGGGCCAAGATGAGTTCTGGATGAAAGAGAGTCTGACTGAATAAAACTTCAAACCTGAAAGTTGGGCTCAAACTCAGTCCAGCCCCAAGTTTGTTTGGCCCAACTAGACTATTTTTCAGGCCAGACATGTTGGGCTTCGGGCCAGCCCAACCCCATTGACACCCTTAGTGATAAGTCCATTTGGACTGTAGAGTTAAGATGATGCCCACTCATCCAAAAGAGGCACTACACTCGAAAACACATCATGTGTCAGTTTGTAGTGCACATCACACATTTGTCACACCAATTTTGGTCATAGATGATTTGTTTTCGGATATAAAAGGTCAGGTTTTAAGTTGTAACATGGCATACATTCTACACCCAAAAATTGTCTACTCCCATCCTCCCAAACACAAGGGTTGAGGTGTAGAATTATAACCGGAAAAGGATGTTCTTCCCAGGATTTGGGGTCTAGGATGGTGTCCAGGACACCAAGGGCAGTCGTATGGAATAAAATGGGTGGGTGATGGATCTTTTAATAAGAAATATGAATTTTATTCCATATGCCGGCCCCTGGTGTTCTGGACCTGTACACCAAATACCGGACAGAACATCATTTCCCCATTAAAACTGGTTCCATATTCATTTTTTTATATTATATGATTCAGAATTTCACATTGTCACCCAACACTCTTTCTTCAGGTATCCTAATAGTTTTCTAGGCTCAATGCCCAGTGAAATTCATATCTGTAAGGATAAATATAATAAAAAAGTCTCAGCAGTATACACCCAACAAAAGGTTAGAGCTGGTATTTGAAAGCATAGAGTTGGTACTTGAAAACAGCAAATGGTGCACGGTGTCCCCTAATCTGTTATATAAATAAGGTGTAAAAACACCCTTATTAGAAGGAAAGGAGGTTAGAAAGATACTCAAACGACTTAATACATTGTAATAAGTATCTATGTATTTATTAACGGAGCAAATGTTCTACTCCCAATTTGTATACTCGTACTCCTAGACACAAAGGTTGAGATGTATAGGGTTAAAACCGTAAAAACATTTTTTTAATCAAAGCATCCTGTGCTATCCTTAGACAATTATTGTGTGTCATATATGAATGACAAGTATAAAGTTATAATGCTTTAAGTTAGCTATAATTTTAAAGTTTGTATCTTATTTTATAAATACTTTCTTCACAACCAAACAATTTTTTTTTTTTTTTTTTTACATTTTCTAACTATATTCTAAATCAATTAAACAACAGTTGAAACACATAACTTTACTTTAAGTCACTCTATTTCACTTCACTTCACTTCACTCATTTTCTTTAGGTCTGTCGATTGGGCCGGACTGGCTTAAAGGCCTACTATTTGGCCCGAACATTGGACAGGCTGGGCAACTATGAGTTCGGGCTGAGCCAAACTTGGGTAGAGATTCTAAGCCCGAAATAAAATCCGGGCTGAGCTCAAGCAGGCTTGAGCCCAGCTCAATATCCCCGGTCTGACCTGAGCTACATATACATATACTTGTTCTAGAATAAGGTTATCTGTTTAGGGGGTAAAATATAGATAATCGATAAAGAATAGGATTTTGTTCAACAAATTATGCATAGCATTCCTTCTTCAAACCCAACCAACTTTTCCCGATGCCCACAATGGCAGACATGATCCGAATAGCAAATGCGAATAAGAAGGTTGTTCCTGTTATGAGGATGTAGTGTTGAAGCGTCAAGGAAGATAAATTGAGCTCCAGACTGATTTCATGTATACAAAGATACAGCAAGTCATAACCCAATACCATTACACTGTTTTGGGTTTGAAGAAGGAATGCATTGCACAGAATTTGGAAATGCATATATAAGAAGCTCGGTTGCTGCTCTTTAATAGATTTTTTCGTTTTTTGAATATGAATTGCTGAAATTCTACGAGACTTCAAAGATCACCTGTGTTGAACATGAGTCAATTGGTTTTCTCGTCTTGATTCGTCGCAGTTCGGGTCCGTTGCTCTATTCTCTTCTGCCCAATAATCTCAAGATCTAATTATTTATGAAAGGAGTAATGGAATCATTTTTTTTTTTATTTTTTATTTACGAAAGTAATCTATGTAACATTCGTTGGGCTGTTAAGTTCGGACAGCCCGAACTTGGCTCAAAGCCCGTTATTTGATAACGGGCTTAGCTTGGGCTAACTACATCAGGCTGAGTTCGGGCTTGGATCGAGCTTGGGCCCATGTATTTTCTTTGCCTTTGCCAAAACCAACCCGACCCAATTGACACCCATAATTTTCTTACAATTAACTTCACTTTCTCACATTCTACTAACAACCAAGGTGTCTGGGAGCATGGGGAAGTAGACAATTTTGGGAGTGGAACATTTGCTCCCATTTAGGGAAGGTACCATTTGTCGATGCATCTTTCCATTAGAAGATTCCAATCCTTCTGAATGCTTCAATTTTCAACCCCATAGTTCTCTGCCAACACATGTTGGGGTATAGGGCTAGAATTAAATAGAAAGAGTGTAATTGTGGCCAATCTAGAGGGGAGATCCTTTTTCAACTGGAAGAAAATGTTCTGTGATGACAAAGTGTCCGTAGTGTTTATGATGAATTATAAGCTGACACATATTGTGACGTTCTATTTCATTTCCCATCCCTCATGTGACCTTGTATGGAACTTAGGGCTTCATCGTGGTCTTAAACTTCTAGTTGGAGGAGATATCCTCTATAATCCTTTATTTATTTGAAGCCTTTCTTGACCCTCACGCTCAGGATTCTTGTGTGTGGACTCTATCCCCTAATGCCCTTTATGATACTTTTATCTTTTCGAGAACGCTTGATTTCTCAAGGATTATTTCCTCTCAAAGGTTCTTTTTTCTTGTTAAGGTATTGTGGTTTAATATGACTCCTCCAAGGTACAAGGTTTTATGTTCTAATGCTTGTAGAAAGGGTGGTGCCTC
Organism: Platanus orientalis; assembly: GCA_025762735.1. Taxonomy (NCBI): domain Eukaryota; kingdom Viridiplantae; phylum Streptophyta; class Magnoliopsida; order Proteales; family Platanaceae; genus Platanus; species Platanus orientalis. The sequence goes on from JAOXJP010209966.1 coordinate 10,165, forward strand.
CTCTCTCATATGTGTCATTATGTCTTTAGGATGGGAATTGGTTAATCATCTTTTTGTCCATTGTCAATTTACAAAGACAATAAGGTATTATTTCATTGACATCCTTGTTATCTATCTAGTATTTCCACAAGATATTTGTGATTTCATGTGATATTAGTCTTATGATTCTCTTAGCAAGAGAGGGATATAACACCCCGTGTTATGCTTTAGGAGTAAAACGGAAATTTTTTTTCATAAAGGTAAAATTTTCTTTTTATATATTTAGAAACACCATATGCTGGTTTAAGAGCCCTACAGACCAATTTAGAAGTGTAGAGTCTAAACTTGAACTCAAATCTATTTAGTGCAAAAGTTATCTTAATTACGTATTTGAGGTCACATCCTAGGCCTACTGACACAAATCCAGAATGAATTAGAGGTTGATCCATATCTTGTTGGAAATCTCTTGAAGTCTAGTTTCCAACATAATAAACGGTTCGTAAAAAGGAGTTTTATACAGAAAGTTATACCTGTTTTACTAAAGGGTGTATGAGTTGAAAAGTTCAGAAGCCTAAGACCCATGTCCTGACAGGTCATGGGGCAACTACCTCGGATGACCTCTTGACTGGTCACTAAGTGTCTGACCAGTCAAAGATCTATAAATTTTTCAAAAATGTTCCAAAAATTGGTATTTTTGACATTTAGTGATGTGACATCCATTCATTGGACCCCTACACATGTGGAAACTCGTCTAAGGCAACTTAAAACCTTATTTACACTTTATTTAGGTCATTTAGTCTCATTAGAACCAAGAAGAAAAGATTTAGAGAGATTAAGAAAGTTTTTGAGTTAATAGAAGGAGATTCACCCCCAATTAGGTAAATTTCACTCTTAATTCTAAAAATCTTCTAAATTAGCTTATTTTTTCATAGATCTTCATGTTCTATCTAATTTATACTAGTTCTACATCATTTTACAAAGGATAAAGAAATGAAAAAAAAGATCTTTGAGGACTTTGAAACTTAAGTAAGAAGAAAGACCAAGATTATGAGTGGATACTCAGTTTATGCTCATTTTACCATTCTTAGGATCATAGATGTATATTTTTATCTCATGTTCCAAGGTTTTGTGGATTCTAATATCTATAAGTAGTTTGTGAGTCATGTTTTGGTAGATTCATCTCTATTTCCTTTTGAGAATGTTGATTTCTTCAATATTGACCATGTTTCTTTGGTATGAGCATGTTAGATAGTAGATTCTATATGGATTTCTTATTTTTATGTGTTGTGAAATTTCCTTGTGAATGAAGCCTTGTGGGATAGATTGAATGGTCTCTATTCTATGTGATAAAGTTTGTAAGCTTGATTTACTTGTGATATGGGGTGTGGATGGCTTTTTATGATAATGATTGAGTTTTTCCTTTGATTTCCTTTAAGTTTCTAAAACCTTGCACTCTACATGTTTGATAAAATGTCTTTAACAGATTTTTCTTACTATTCACATATTTCTTTTGATGACTTTTGATTTTTTGTATAAGCTTAATGTCTCTTATGATAGATTCTCTCAAATATATATTAGCTTATAGCAATTTGTGATATTCTATTGACTTTTTATGCTAGTCCATTACTCTCTTTAGTATGTTTTATTTGATTCATGTTATACCATGATGAATTATGCTAATTCTATTGATCATTATGTAGCCACATTACTATTTACATCATGTGATATCTCTTAGTGGCATATGCATGTTATC
>JAOXJP010209987.1:0-11895 GCA_025762735.1 Platanus orientalis
GCCATAAAGCAATGGATGAGAATATGATGCACATATTCCTTTTCCCTCATGCAAAGTATATACCTATTCGCCAAATTCCACCCTTTATTTTGAAGATGATTGAGGGTAAGAATTTTATCTAGGAAACAATTCCAAATGAAGAAAGACACTTTAGATGAATTCGGTACTTTCCAAATGCTTTTATAAGGAATCCCACAATCCATGGTATTTGAGAGTTTGACATATAGAGATTTTGCTATAAAAAAAAACCCTCTATTCAGTTTCCACACCCACTCATCCCTAATTCCCTGCTCCAGACAAGAATTACCCAAGATGCCTAGCATGCTCACTAACTCACCAACCTCCCAATCATTTGGGGCTCTTTGTAACCCCGGATCCCAGACTCTCGAGTCTGAATCAAAACAATTCACCACCAAAGCCCTAAGATCCATAGCCAACCTATACATGTTCAAAAAAGCCAACCTAAGCACCAACCCACACATCCGACCAAAATCTCATATTACTCTCATCTCCTAATTTAAACCTAACGCCCTCCTAGAAAACCTGTCTAACCACCAAGATTGATTTCCAAATACCACACCCATGATGCTCCCTAGCCTCCTTAGAATCCCAACGAGAAGCTAACATGTTTATACCCAAATCTCCAAAGCCATTTGCCCAAAAGAACTCTATTGTGGTCCCGAATCCTTCTAATTCTCATACATCCATTCTCTAGGGGTTTACAACACGACTTCCAATCCACCAAATGATATTTATGAGACCCAACCAAATCATTCCACAAGAAATTTCTTAACAACACTTTCATCCTATTGGCCACAAAGGACAGAATCGTATATAGGGAGGGGAAATAATTAGGCATGGCCATTAGGGTTGTTTTGACGTCAAGCAGCCACCTTTGGAGAGCAAAGGGGCTATCAACCAACCAATAAGGAAAAGAAAAAGAAGTATACGTAGATGACTCCCAACCACTGGGAGCAATAAGTTCAAACATCGATGGAGCTCGCCCTTCTCCTATTGTTGTAGGTGGACGTCAACCAAAATGATCAAGGTCAATTCAAGGTAGGATTTGTCAAGCAGCAATGAAAGACTGAAGAAGTGGCTGAACTCTGGGAGGTCTGAGAATAGTAACAACTACCATGGAGGTGCAGGATCCAACGCCTTCTACTACAGTGTGTCTCTACTACATCGAGCTCCAGTCCAGCTCTGTCCCAGTCCCCTGGCATCCTCATTTCCAGCTTAGTTCAAGCACTAAGAATACTTCTCACTTGAGTGGGGAGATTCCAAATTGAAATACAAGCTCAAACAGCTACACAACTTTATACAGATTCATAAAGCAACATAAATTCATCTCCAAAAGTAATGACAGTTTTTATAATAGTCATATTGATCAGAATTTGCTACCATTATTAGAGGTTCACAGAATGTATGGCATTTAGCAGAAATTGTTCACATAGAAGACTCATGACTAGTCATGTGAACTAGCAAATTGAACTTGATACAAGGATGGAAGTTGCATTAAAGCTCACCAAACCAGTCGGAATATAGGTTCCTGACCGCTCATATAGTTTGCAGATATTTAAGTGCATTCTCCTCAATTTTCCAGCAACTTACCTGCAAAAAAATGGTGGACAGACTGATTGAAAGCTCTCCATACTGATGCTGTTCAGGCTTAGTCATCTGATTTTCGACTGTTTTTTTCCTCAATGCCTGATTGAGAGAATCTGTGCCTGAGGAGTTGGAGAACCTCTTCTACTCTTACATCTTTAACCACAAGTAGCACCAAGGCATGATATAGCACATCTGCCATCTCTGAGGCTGTGCGGGACTTATCCTCATTCTCCTCCATTGTTCTGCATAACTCGTCTGCCTCTTCCCTGCATGAGGAGGTTTCAGATTTTCCACATAATTAAGTAAATAACTCATAGGGTTCTCATTTTAAAATGTAAGTTCATAGCTGGGGTGATATGCCCTTGGGCCAGTAAAAGAGCATATCAATTTGTTCTTTAGACAACCACTTAGGTTTGGATGTCTAGACATCAAACCTTGTTGGGGGTGTTTATCCTTCAGTACACCCAAGCACAAACAGGGAAAGAAGGGGGAGGGGAGGAGCTGGACCATTTGTGGACCACCTAACAGTTATCCTAGGCCCAAATTCGACTTGATTGGGAGACCCCAAGGATCCAATCGACTTTCTACGGGATAGTTAAATAATCTTATCAATCATTAGAAAGAGTGATGAATGGTATGCCCAGGATCATCTTTAACTCAGAATTCCATGGGGTGGGGGTGAAATAGGGTCAGCTCAACCATATCTGAGACTATGTCTAGGTCTGTTTGGACTTAGATGGCAACCAGCCAGACCCAACTTCCCAACCTGAGCAAAAACGATGTATATACGGATTACATTGTGTGTGTGCATGCGCGCATGCACGTGTGTGTGTGTGTGTGTGTGAGAGAGAGAGAGAGAAAGAGAGTAGATATTGAAATTGTTTGGTTTAGTGGCATGGCTTCTGCTTTTTCTATGAGAAGATGAGAATAAAAAATTATCATACCGCTCTTAATTACCAAAAACTCATCAGAAAATAATACGATATGGTAACAAAAGTCTAACCAGACCTTCTACCCAACCTAACCCCGCTCAGGTTGCGTTCGTATTTAATAAACTGGCCTCAATTTGAACTCGAGTGGAGAATCAGGTTGGGGCAGGATTACAGGTTGACTAATCAATTCTTAGAGTTGGTCTTCAGCTTGCCCACAATCTGCATCACTACATAATATAAATCTAACAGATATATAACAACTGTAAGGTATTAATAGGTAATACAAAGTTAACAAGCTGCTGAAACCAGAAAATTTCGTTGTTTCATGAGTGAAATGGCAGAGCAGCATTCATGTACCCAAGTAGCTGGAATAAAGCTTGTATTGAGTTGAGTTGAGTAGAAATCTAAGAAGCTGGTTGAGTAAATAAGTATAGTACCGAATTTTAGAGCACAGCAACTTCTTGTCACGTAGCAGCCTTTTCGTCCATGATGGCTTCCCATTTTCTGGTGCTTCAATTTCTGCCTTCCGCAGGGAGATCGTAGACTCTAATGAGTACAAAGTTGTCAATGCTAACCCATTTCCTCCATCCTGCCATGAAAGATCCATTTAGAAAACAAAAATCCATATACCGTCCCCTACTACCCCCTCACACAGGCACACAAGAGAAACAAAAGAAAGGATCAGCATTTCAGATGATTGTATCATAAATTCCTTATTAAAAGAAATCACAGTAAAAAAAAGGGTCAAGAAAGCAAACCTGTGATCCTTTTAAGAGATCATGTACTGATGTATAATAGCAGGTTTCTGCACCCGTGTGGCAAGTAGGACCATCAGGCTTTCCCAGATATATTATCTGAAATAAAATTCTGAGTTAACTTGGGTATAGATCGAAAAAGCTATCCAAGGTTTATTTCCAAAACCAGTTCCAAAGAACTTACAGAGTCCCGATCACAATCAAGAAAGATGTCATGAACATTAATGAAGTTCATGGACGTCTCTCCCTTTGTCCACAATGTTGACCGCGAACGGCTGTAAAATGTTGCCTTCCTAGATGAAATGGTTGTAGCTAGTGCATCCCTGTTTGCAAAGCCTTGCATCAAGATGGCTCCTGTGTCCACATTTTGTGCAATGGCCACTGCCAAACCTTTATCATCCCATTTCACGGTGTTTAACAATGTCTCCACCTAAAAAGTTTCCCATCAAAAACAATAGTCCCTTTACTTTTGGGTAAACACAGCCCCTTTAATTCACATACACAAAAAGTTAAATCTTAGAAAAGGTAAATGATAAATTATAAAAAGTGGAGGAAAAAAAGTCAAACAATAGAAGGGCTATAATTTTGCATCTTTTTCTTTTTCTTTTTCAATGATAAGGTAGAATATATTCATAAGAAGCAAAAAGAATACAACAAAGAAAGCACAAGGAAAATTTGGGGCGGTGAACAGAAATATATATATATATATATATATATATATATATATATATATATATATGCATTATCTCTCCAAACAGAATACCACTCAAGATCATCAAAATCAGCAAATATAGACACCCGTTTAAAAAGAGACTAGTAAACAATAAGATAAAAACCATCCCACGAAGAGAAACCATCTTCAAAGATTCTTTTATTCCTCTCCTTCCACATGTCCCAATAGATAGCCCCAGGCAGAAAGTGCCAAATGACTTTAGGGACACCTTCCAGACTAGTAATCCACTACCCAGAGATTAAGTCTCCAAAGCTATTTGGGAATGACCAAGATACGTTGAAATGAAAGAGAAAGAAATCCCAAACTTTGCGAGTCATCAAACAGTTTAAATAAAAGGTGGTCTACCGACTCCTCCTCCCTCATACACATCACACATCTATTTGCGAAATTACAACCCATACTCATTACATGGTTGAGGGTGAGAATTTTATCCAGAAAAGTGTTTTAAATGAAATAAAATTACCATTGAGGGAATTCTCAAAATTCAAATGCCCTAATGAGGAAACGAAAGACTACTTGAATTTGTCAGGCCTCGGTAAAATATTTTAGTAGTGAATCTATCTTTTTAATTATTACCCCACACATACATATCTCTCTCTCAAGAATTCAACCTTTACTCTCCTAACCATTGCAACAACCTCAACATCTCCTCCATTTCTTAGTTATTAATTCCTCCTCAGCATAGGAGCCGACACTCCACCACCATTTTAATCATAATTATCTTCAATGGACCCTTGCTTATTTAAGGCCAATAAATAAATGCTCCTGAGTTCATCCTTCACAGCAACATTTCCACACCAAATGTCCTCCCAAAACCTAATCATCTTCCTTGATCCTACTCACAACTGAATGAAACTTCAAAAGTCTCTTTTACCTTGAATGGATTTCCAAATCCTAATACCATGAGCAATGCACCTCTTTAAGATCTCTATGTTAAGGCCATACTTTGCCACCACAACTTTTTTTTTTTTTTTTTTTTTTTTATGAATAACAGAGAAATTTCATTGAAAAGAGGAAAGATTACATAGAAAGATGAAAGAAAAGAGATACATAAGAAGAGAGAGAGAGCTCCTCCCTTAAATAAGGAATAATCCCCATAGGTTTTGGTAACTTGGATGAATGATTCCTACATGAAAATCCTATGATTTGTGTTCTTCTTGAACTAAACGTGTAAATCTATATGAAGTTGAGTTAGAATGACCTTGAAGCCTTTGCTTATAGTCAAATACATGCCAAGGTCATGAGAAGAGCTTTTCAACTCATTGGCAAATCACTTGGAAAGCTTGGAGAGCTTGTTTTTATACAAAAAACCATTGTATCTCCTAAGAGTGGTCTCACTAGTCCAATCAGCCTACAAAGAGGCAAACTTCTACAGAAGAAGTTCCGCAATCAAGCTGAACATGTAGCCTTCACCGGAGCCATTAAAGGCGGATTCGCCATCACGGATTCTAAAGCGTCCATCGGAGTCATTGGACGGAGAACACTCACTAAAGCCACTGGGTGTGTACTTACAAGGTGAATAGATTCTCGCTAAACTTGTAAGTGAATTTCAGTTTTTTAATTTTCTATAAGAGATTATGAGTTCTATTAATAAAATTAACCACTTCAAGGAAGAGCCTTTGAAAGTGGACATAGGCACCGGAAAGTGGCTGAACCACTATAAATACTATGTGTTCATTGTGTGAATACCGTGTGATCTCTGAGTTTATATTTGAATATTCTCTTTGTGTGATTGTGGAATCTATCAGCCATGTTCCCGCTCTACTATAATTCGTTATAGTGCATGACAGAACCTCATGGTCTATGATAGCATTTTTTGTGTGCATTGCCTATTCATTTGTGTACTTAAGTATTGCGGTTGCATGTATTCATTGTCTATTTCATTGAGCAACAATTAAGTGTGGTTTAGGTAATTTACTCGAGTTAAATATTCCACTGCATAATTAGCAAAAATCTTAAGTAAATTAAAGTATATAAAATTTGGACCAAATAGTTACATGAGTTCAAAAATTAGGCCGGATCCTATTCACCCCCCCCTCTAGGATCGCATTCGCATAGAGTAGTAGTAATTTCAGAGATTTCTAAAAGATGGATTATAAAGACCTTTTGAGAAAAGAAACCATATATGTGTGTCTTGGGCATTAGGGTCAATGAAGATGTCTGAAAGGAAACTGGATAGAGAAGAGGCCTTCTCAATTTCAAAATCTCTTAACTCTCGATGAAGGCCTAGATCCTAGGCCAAATTAGAACTAGGAGACTCCACCAAATAAAAGCTCGAGATTGGTAAACCTTTTTTTGCTAGAGATTGAAAAAATCCGTTGCAATTTCTAATATAATGGAATATCTCCCCACCAAAAATCTTCCCAAAATTTGATTATATCACCTCTACCCAGGTCATGTCTACCATTTGAGGAATATCTAGGGTAAATTATACTAATGTTCTTTCATGGACACGAGGTTAAAATTCTCCCATCAACGAGAGAATCCCAACCATTTGGGAGAGATACATTCTTCCATAATATAATTGAATGCCAAAGACTACCCAAATTCCATCTCTATAACCACTACTTTTTTCCAAAGACTTTCTTTCTCTTTTCCAAAATGTCATAACCACTTATCTAGCAAGACCCAATTGCAATCTAATTCTCATGATTCCAAGCCCCCTTTCTAACAATTGGATGACACACCAACTTCCAATCTACAAAGTGATACCTTCTACACTTCCAAATCATTCAAAAAAATCTTGAAATATGCCTCAATCTTATCTGTGTTCGACACCGGGATTATGAAAGGGAAAAGGTAATAGTTGGGAATAATAGCCAAGATCTTTTTTATCAAAGTCACTCTTCCTCCTTTAGAGAGAAGAGGGGCTTTCCATGCATCAAGCCTCTAAGTTATCCTTTCCACCACCCCTTTCCACGCCACTTTCGAATTGTATTTTGCACCTAAAGGAATGCCTAGATACAAAGTAGGCAAAGTCAACAATTTTACACCCTAATATTGAAGCCAGCTCACCAATCTCCTGCATATACCCAACTTTGAATATCTCACTTTTGCCAGATTGATTTCTAAACTTGACACAACCTCAAAACACAAAATGAATCTTAAGTATCCTAATTGGCTCACATCCACATAACAAAAATCATCGTATCATCAGTAAACTACAGGTGGATATGATTAACCTGTCATTACCCACTTTAAACCCCAAAATATTTCCATTCTCTACTCTTTTAATCATTCTACTTAAAGCCCCAAACACCATGATAAAAAGGAAAGGGGATAACAGATCTCATTATCTTTTTCATCATTGACATTAAAACATAATGAGGTCTGTCTATGTATCAATCCAAACCAGTAAACTGGTAGACCAACTCAAATAGCTAGACACAATATTGATTAGCTAGTTAACACTTTAATCAAAACATACACTTGGGTGCCTAAAAGGATTTTTTTTATGAAGCCTAAAAGGAATTGTTCAACAGTTTGAAAAAAAATTAATTAATTATGAAAAAGTATAAAACTAAGGGAAGAAAAGATCTGAAAGAAAATCAATGAAATGAACAGTTAAAAAAAAAAAAAAAAGATTCTCCAATTTGTATGGCCAAGGATTATCACCCGTACAAGAGGTGGCTGAAAATTGAATGATCATTTTTATTCACAGGAGGCCATGTAAACACTACAGTGCGGAGTATGGACGTAAGGATTTTGTTTCTTTCTCTTACAGAAATCATTACTCCAAGATAGAAATACCAACCAACATAAAACAAGCATATCACACAACATTAAGATATACTTTTTTTTGGAAAGGTAACGTAAAGTCTATACATTAAAATATGCATATTAAAAGCCTGTACATATATTTTCTTCTAGTAAAAGAAAATACATGCAGAAAAAATAGAGATGTGGTATCCAGATGTAGCTCGCATAATCATAACATGCAGATTACCGGGCAATGATGGACACCATCAAGAGACATCCAACAGAGGAATGAGAAACCCATCCCTCAGCTTTCTTTCTCTTTGTTTCTTTTCCAGACATGTAAAGATCCCTACCATGTAATAGACATGTCTACGGTAGACACCTGGACCATGTCTGGTCAGAATCCATGCAACCATGCTGTGAAAATAATAAGATCCGTATAAGAAGTAAAATATACAAGCTTAGGATTGAGAAAGTGCGTAAACATGTTGGGCAAAGCTTAGGATTGAGAAAGTGAGTCTCTGTCTATTCATAATTTCATACTGCTTACAGGGCGGGGTTACTGATACAAGTGGAGCATGCAAGTGGCCCAGCCAAGTGAAAACAAGTTACATATAAATTCCCCATGGATCCAGCAAAGTCACAGGAAACTCAGTGGAGTTCGACATCCTCTTTTTGTAAGAAATGAGCAAAGACAAAATGGACACATGCTTATCAGTTTGCTATCCTTGATCAATGAACTCCAAGAAGTAAAATCAGTCATATCCATAATTTTTTATTTAAAAAAAAAAAAAGGAAAAAGCAACATGAAAAGGAGAAGACCAACCCCCAAATAAAAAATGAAAAGGAGAAGCAGGAAGCGGAGCAAAAAAATCGTTGGGAAATGTGAAGTGAGAAATGATTAAGAATAGAGTAAGAAGCAATCGAAGAAATGAAAAATATGTGATTGAGGAAGTAAGTAAGAAGCAATCAAGAGGTTAGTATGTGACACTCACTCATATTTGCCAAGTATGAAGCAGATGCAAATGATTGGGACTGTAATCCTCAGATTCCCTCTAGGTCTTCACTCATTTGGAATAACATTGTTGGCATTTTCCCTATTCTTTATCCTCATTTAAATAACATCATTGGCAATTGTGCTAGGGTTAGGACCGTTGGTGGGAGGGACACTCCTCTCTCATTGGTGTATACTAGGCTCTTCCATATTTCCTTGCAAAAGGATGCCTTCATCTCTGAAATTCTTTCAGACTCCAACGGCTCTTCTAGGAATTAACTCTTCTCTAGAGACCTAAATCTCGAGATTGATTCAATGGCTTCACTCCTCGACTCCTCCCATTCCTAATCGTTATTGTTGCTCTCTTAGTCTTCAGTTCTCTTTTCCTCAAAATCATTATTTGAAATCCTCTCCCACAAGTCAAATCATCCCCATCATATCCAGTCAAAAAGGTGTGGACTGGCACATCCCCTCCCCATATTCAGGCCTTTATTTGGATAGCCTCTCTCAGCAGGATGAATACTTAGGATGTTCTCTAACGTAGGTGCCGTACATAATGCTTTTACCACACATTTTCCCTCTTTGAAAGAAAGATTAAAAATCTGGGGATCATATCATGATCCATTGTGAGTACGCATCTGGTGTTTGGCATCACTTTATGGCTCAACCGCCAATTAATTGGGTTATGCCGCGATGTCTACTGGATCTTTTGAGGCAAAGAAATATATATGTGGATTGCTTCACGGAGTATATTGGGGTATTTGGAAAGAGAGAAATAGAAGGATCTGTGGAGGATTGAAGAAACCTCCACTAGAGGTGGCGGAATCCATTCTCCTTGATGTGGCCTCTGGGGTCACTGCATTTCTGGCCTTTGGTGGATTATTCATAAACGAAGTTATTCGGGATTGGCATTCATCTTTATCTTCATTTTGTCTATCTTGTAACATATAGTTGATTTCCTTCTTGATCTTGTTTTGTACATATTTTCCACTTTTTTCAGTAAAGCATGTTATTTATCAAAAAAATTATAAAAAATTGTGAAACAAGTAAGAAGCAACTTAAAAGCGATTTCAAAACCAATACATGAAAGGCTATAAAATGAATAGAAAAATGAAATGAGAATGATAAGTTAACAAGTGATACTAAAAGGAAATATATAGCCATAGGTCCACAACTAATAGCTACAACTACAGTACAATAAAGAAACATACTAACCAAAATGAAGCAAATGTTCTGTGATAAAAATGCCTCTATAGTGTATATGGTGAATTATAAACAGTCATGTTGTTTTGGGGGGTAAAAGGGTCCAAAAAAGTGTTCAGTTCAAAAAGTAGGTGATCAATAAAAGACATCAAATTCAAAAGCACGTCATGAGTCAATCAATGGCACACCTTTAGAGGTCTGTCTCAAAACAGACAATCATTCTCCTAACCAAAATATTATATCATGCCAATACCAAAAAATATGGCATAAATGAAATATACAAATAAAAAATTAAGAAAAGGGAAAAATTAAGAATCATTTTCATGAAGTAACTACACATAAAAAATTATTAAAATCATGCCATGTCCTTATATACATAAACAAACAAAATATGAAGAATCATACCTTATTACATGAAGAATTGTTAAGGATATCAATATATACTTCAACTAAAAAGAAAGGGAAAAAAAATTTGGTTTCTAATCGAACTCGAGTTGTTTCCTTGAATCGATTCACTTATTGGAAGGTTGCTTCCTAATCAATTCCCAGTCACTTCCCTAAATCAAAACTCTATCGGGTGGGGAGTGAGAAAGTAGGAATAAAATATGAGTGTTGCGCTTCTGGCAGGAGAATTTTCTTTCTTACCTTTTTCATATCTTGTTCACTTTTCATTCGATCAATTTCCACTCTGTCATTACTCGCTCCCACGCTTCATGACAAGATGGTGGATACTTCCTTGAGACTGCAAGCCTACTTAACTAGCATTTGTCTTGACAAGAAGATACACCTCATACATCGTAGAAATTTTACGAACCTAATCAATAAACTAAAAGCCCCTAAACTGACTGAAGGCCCTTTAAACCCTTGGGATCATAACTGCAGCCTACATCCCAACGACCCACTATGTGGCAGCACTCACTCTAGCCTCCCATTAGCCCTTTCTACCTTGTAGTGGCTTTCACTCTGGTCAGGTAGCCATTTTCACATTTGTGATAAAGCGGCTCTCACTCCGGTCCGGGATGCCCTCTCCATAGATTGCCCTCATCCGTGACTCAAACTCGAGACAAGGTGTAGCTCTGATACTAATTGTTATGAATCTAACGAATAGGCCAAGCCCTGGTTAGGCTAGGTCCTTTAAGCCCTTGGGATCGTACCAAGAAAAATAAATACTTCAGTTATAACGTTATCAGGATTATCCATTATTCCTCCTAACAAAAAGGTTTTACTTTCATCCATTCAGAAAACCCTAAGATGCAACACAGTTCTCTATAAATCAAAAGAAAAGTCATAATAGAAGTTCTGATTCTGAAAATGGGAATTAACCCCTAATTTATGTATAATAAGCTTTCAAGTATTGTGAAGCTATAGCTTTGGTAATGTGAGCTAAAAAAGCTTCCTTTTTTTGTTTTTGGAAATGTAGCAACACGATAAAAAGGCATTAGTAAACCAATAAAAAGATCAAACGATGCAACAACAAAATCCTAACAAAAAGAATTGAATGAGTTAGGGTTTCTAGTAGATGCACCGGTGTTTCAAGGCGAAGTTGTTTCTCTGATTTCGGAGCAGAAGCATAGACTAAACAACAGTTTCTCTTCTTCTTGTTGTTTCTGCTGCCGTCGCCATGAACAAACGAAATAAAACAATCTTTTGCAGGAAATCTAAGAGATGATAGACGGTAAGCTAGTGCCATTACAGACACTGGACTCTCTCTAATCCACGGACTTCGCTCCTTACAACCTTTTTTCTGCTTTTTAGTTAGGGAAGGGCTATTGGCACCCCCAAAATTGATCACCACACCCCCATTTTAATACTTTTAAAAAGGGCAGCGTTATTTCAACGATTTTTAAAAATAAACAACCCTTAAAATTTAAATATATAGTTTTCTATGCTTTTCTAAAACTAGTAAAATTTTGTAGTTCAATTAGTTAAAGCATTAGGTATTACATGATAGGTCCATGGTTCAAAATTTCA
>JAOXJP010209998.1:0-11895 GCA_025762735.1 Platanus orientalis
GGGTTATTGCCACCCCCAAAACTCCTCACCACACCCTTGAGCTCACCAAACCCCCTTTTTTGCTCACCACACCCCGTTTCATACACAAATTGCCCTCACAACCCTAAACCCCTTTTTTGAAGCCATTTTCCTCACCACACCCCCTTTCTCTTTTCTCTTTGTGTAAACGTAAAACCAAAACTCCCCCTCTTCTTATTTCTTCCTCATTTCTCTCTGGGTTCTCTCCTCTCTTCCTTCCTCTCTTCTCTCTTCCTTTCTTCTTCTTCCTCCTTTCTTCCTTTCTTCATCCTCTTCTCTTCCCGTCTCTGGCCAGCGCCACAGCTACCGTTGTTAAACGTCCTCTCGCAGCCGCCGCCGTCGGATGTCCTGCCGCCTCCACTACTACCGTCGGTGCCTTCTCCCTCCCGCAGGTATGCTTTTTCATTTTGTTTGTTTGTTTTTTTTCTCTCCGTTCGGTGGTGCAGGCTTGAACAGGGCTGGTGTTGTTCGGACCTACAAGCAGAACTGGTCCTGTTCGGACCTGTAGGTCCTAACAACATCAGTCCTGCTAGGACCTGCACCTCCGAATGGGAAAAAGAATAAACAATTAATTTTTTTTAAATTTTTGTATTTAAAAACATTTATATTGTAATCTCTATCTATATGTTGCTAGTACATGCATTAGTTACGTTTTTTTCTTTTTTCTAAGCATTTCACATTTTGTATTTTTTAAAGTTTGATTAACATAACAAAAAAATTAATGTATGATATGAATGCCATTGACATAAGCTATGTGGTATGTGCTTACTCTAATCATTGTCTCAATCTAATGGGGTTGGTTGTTTTTATCTTTTTTTAACAGTTAATTTGGTTTATAACAGATATAGATGCCGGTACTTCTCGTAGATCTCGTGTACCACCGACGACATCGGCTAGAAGAAATTGCAGTGGTGCCAACAGGTCGAGAGCGTCCACTGATGTGTCAGAAGCATCGGTGTTTTGTCCAGTAGACGATAACTTGGCATATTTACTCGTTGAGGATGCTGAGGCTGAGGATGGTCCTGTTCTTGGAGCTCCTAAAGACTTATCATTATTAGTGAGCTTCAACACACACATTGTTGTGACAATCTGGAAACGATAAGTATTGCAAAACCCATTTATTATTTTTATTTATTATTGTTATTAAATGTTGTTAATTTTGAATGTTTATATTTATTACTGTTTGATTTGTTTTGACTGCAGGAGCGGGAACCGCTTAAATGTTTATCGCACAACCAGAAGATAAATGAGTGGGTGTTTGAGAGGTTTAATCCTCCCAATGAGATGTTCCAACTACTGATCGATGCTTCCGGCCTGTACCCCTTGGTCATAGCAATGTACAAATTTGTAAACAATATAGTGGTCTCAATGTTTGTGGAGAGATGGTATCCGGAGACTAATACTTTTCACATGCTGTTTGGGGAGATGACCATTACCTTGGACAACGTCTCATGCCTACTTAGGATTCCAGTTGTTGGCTGAGCTGTCTCCATTTCTCAGAAGCTATCATTGGATGTTGCAGTCACCTAAATGTCTGTGTAGCTGGGAGTGTCGGCCCAGGTTGCGAGGGAAAAGCTTGCATCCATTCGGGGTACGTTTATACGGTTGGAGTGGTTGAGGACTATGTTTATCAATGTGTATGATGAATCTGATCTGACTCGGATTGAGTTTGTAACCAAGACTTACTTATTATTTTTATTGGGTTTTACGCTATTCGTTGACAAGTCTTTTACGAGGGTGTCGGTTGCGTATCTGAAGTTTTTGAAAAAATTTGTGGGAAGTGCGAGACTATGCGTGGGGTGCTGTAGCCCTTGCCTATCTATACCGTTAGCTAGGATCTGTGAGTCGGGTGAAAGTAAAATAGATGACAGGGTATATCACACTGCTTGAGGGTTAGGTTTATGAGCATTTTTCCCACATTACACCTAATTGCAACCTAGCATACGAGGAAAATGAGCCGCAGGTTTACAGATGGAGTTCGCGGAAAAAAACTGGGCCACTTGGAGAGAACTTGTGGGTCATGTGTAAAACACTTGACACATTAAGCGTTAATGAGGTAATACATTAAACATACATTTATTTACCTCAATTACATAGATCTTTAATTAGATTATATAGATTTAACTATTATCTTGATTACTTAATTGATGTTTGTTTGAACTTGTTTTTGCAGGTGTGCTAGACCTCATATGAGGACCTTGTCTTCCGAGTGCAATATCCATTTAGTGATATTGAATTCTATCATGGCATGTTGAAGTGCTTTGATGTACTCGAGCCTTATCACCCGGACCGGGTGCTACGTCAATTCGGTCAGGTTCAGTACATTTCTTCCCCTTCAGTGGCCCTACTAAAGTTTTGCATGGCACCAAGCCCAATCAATATCAGGTGGATTATCCGTATATTGCTATGTTCTGGGAAAGTTGAGAGAATCATGTGCTCAAAGATAGGTTGCGATCACTTGAAGTTGTTTTTCCTGGAAAGTGTACCCCAGAGTACATGCATTGGTATTTACAAGTGTCCCACCCGTATATGCAGAACCCCGAGTTCTGATCCATATATGATGTCGACTGGTCCTCATACACTAGCGCACCTTCGATGTCAGATGATCCATGTCTAGTTGGTGTATTGGAGTATTTGGAACCTATCGTCGATCATGGTTTTGGTTCTATACCCTCATATGATGATATGTATCATGCGATTGAGGAGTCTATACACCTGCTCCGTGACCTGAGATTAGATCCACCCGTCGCTTCTCAAGATATAACTGCTTCTGAGAGAGAGAGAGGGAGACATCTATAACATGAACTTGTTTTGTTTCTTAATATACATTTTTCCCACACTTTCATATATTTTGTTGCTTAACATTATGAATTCAGATTACATCTTTATTTACTTTGAATTCATTATTATATGAGATAATAACATACTCTTTTGATATTCTCTAACTATGGATAGTTTAATGGTACTTTAATAACAGGAAATTTACATCTGGCCAACCATGGATGACTCTTTCTACCTGTCTTTTAACCCCCACCCGCTGTTACTCCTTTGGGAAAGATCTAAACATCTCATTCTTTGGAAGGTTTCTAAACTCCCACTATAGTTATACACCCTCGCCCTCTCATTTTTTTTAGTATACCTATTCTGATGACACAACTCCTTATCTAAATGTCTTGGGTCCCTCCCACATGAATTCCATTTGTGTTGGGTCTTTTCTTTAGTGCAGTTACCATTAGATTGAACGCTTGGATACTCAGAAATTTCTTAAAAGAAATATGAATTTATTGGGCATCTTTGATATTGAGGTTTTGCACCCTCAAGTTCTTGCATCTGTAGAAGGTTAAGGCATATGCAACAAAATGCACAAATGAAGAAGAAATTCACTATTGTTATCATAACTATTAGGTAATCCTTTAACATTTAATTTTTTAAGGCAGACAAATGTATTCATCTATAACAACAAAAAGAATTCGTATGTAAAAGATACGTAACATACGGTTGACGCTGACTTGCAAGGCTGCGAAAATCCATGGACAAAAAATTTAAGCATAATTAGCCATTGGTTGTAGTGAAGGTGTAATTAGAGAACTCGACTTGGTAAATACTTACAAGAGATCTGTTGATTTTACACGACTTTTGCCACCATATCTATCCATTACCATTGATGGTTCCACCATCTTCAATTATGAAATTTTGCATATCTTGGAAGAGAAGCCAATATTTGTCCATTACCTGGGGCTGTTCGGACCTCTAGGTCCGAACATTCCTTGTTCTATCGAGGACCGAGCAAACCTGGGTCTGTTTAGACCTGGAGGTCAGAACATAACCAGGAATGTTCGGACCTCTAGGTCTGAATAGACCCCGGTCCTCTGTTTTTTTCCCCCTAGTTCTTTCCTTATTCTTTCCTTCCTTTCCTCTTTCCTTCTTCCTCTTTCCTTTCTTCTTCTCTTTCCTTCTTTTTCCTCATTTATTTTCTTTCTCTTAAACCTTCTTTTTTTATTATTATTATTAGAACAAATCTGGGTTTGTTAGGACCTCCAACCCAGGTTTGGTCGGACCTGTCTATCATTCTCCTTGCATTGTTGTGTGACACATACACCCAAAAATTTAGGTGGGTGATTTTCCAACACCTTGGGTCTCCTCCATTTCTTCTTCAGATGTTGTTCACTTAGCTACTACACCTTCTCTCCCCCACCAGTCGATACAATTGCTCCATATCCCGCATCTCCTTCAGGACATGTATTATAGAAACCTTTACGGAAACCATGTAAAAATATGGAGGCCATGAATACTTTACAAAAAACATTTGAAACTATGGTCTTGATCTTCAGGACATGATAGAAAAAGTATCATTACTTAAGAAAAAAAACATCTATGATGATCATTGAAAATTGATACATTTGTGACATATGTTGTTGTGCATGTTTAGAACACCAAGAGTTAAAAATTGATAAAAACCATTACATTATGCCATTACATACATTATGAAACTATACATCAATCATCTAAATCTAACGTCTCTTGTGTAGCAACTTCCGAACTAATGTCTCTAAAGTGTTATATCCAAAGTTGATATGCTAGAAGCTCCCATCCAGCTACAATGGGATCGCAATACTGATACCAATTTGTCACTATGGGCAGTATAGGATGACCTAGTAATAAGAAGACCTGCAAAAAATATGACAACATTACATAATGTTCAAAATAATTTGAATACAACATCTTTGAATAGACGACAACAATTACCTAAATGAAATGATTTCCATTCACAAACCCAATCGTAATTTCTTGGCAGGCAACAACAGACAACGAACGTGATCTAAATGGTAAGAATGTTAAGCATTATTGCATGTTCAAGTGATATAATACCACATCATAACGTGATGCTATCAAATGTCCACAGTCTGGCATGGTCATCCAATAGGCATATCCTAGGCAGTCATCAAAGCATGATAGTAGCTGGACCAACTCATCAACTCGTTGACGACTTTCATATATTTGCTCATAATGTGGGAGAAGACTCTACAACTTGCTTAGCAATTTCATTTTTATATCCCACCAACTATCTTCAGGATATCCAAGCAATCTAGCAATCTCCCTAAATCCACAGTTTCCATCAACCACCACATCTTTAGTTAAAGCAATAGAAGGCCTTATCCTATTGGGAAATGCCCGAACGAATGTCGTCAATCTTTGTTTCATCGCTATACTGGTACGAAATACCTACAAAATACACAAGGAAACATAATATGTTAAATAAACGAGCACATCATAATTTATATTGTTATTAAAATATTTAGCTTACCTTTTCATTTAGTCTTTTCTGAGGGTTTGGGCGGCAGGATTGCACCGGAGTGTTAGTCATACTTGTAGTTACACGGGGAGAATAACTATCCTGCATTGAAGATAAAATTTCAAATTCAGACCATTCACGCCGCGTAGATGTGTCAATCTTCGCGTGTGAACGACCTCTTGTAGTTGTCTTCACCTCCAGTTCCATCAGATGTGAACTGTCTGGGGCTACTATCTCTCTCAACTTCTTCAGCATCTATAACTTCCTTGTGGGATCGTATTCATTGAACTATTTCATAAACATTTATAAGTCATTAGTATAATTGAATTGTTGCCCTATTTGGGTTGAAGTACCTAGCATGTCAAGCTTATGCCAATGTAGATGTATAGAATCAATGGAAATTAGGCGACCTTCCATCATGTACTGAGCAATCTCATGTACGCATGGCAACCCGTACGTGCATCAATAAACACAACCACATCCAGAAACATCAACACCAACAAAGTTGGCCCGTTTCACTTCAGATAAAACTATCTTCATCGCCTTTATTGAAATGTTGCCCTGAAGCTCTTTAAATTTGGAAAGCTTGAAGTTGTGTTGGAGGACTGTCTTACTCTTCTCGAAAGATGCTTTTATGCTTGTATGCTGCAACTCAAACAACATATGTATACTATTCTAAGAGAACTCAAAATCCCCTTTATTCGACCCGAGTTGCCTTTTTAGCTTTGCATGCGTACTCTCAACCCTATTCGTTGTAGTTGTCCTAAAATGCATCCATTGATCCGTCCAAGCAGCCACAAATATATCTCTATATACATCTAACCAATTGCTTCACACATATTTGAGTACATCCAGATACGTGCTAAATTTATAATTCAATGATGCGAGATTTTAGAAGTATTCTTCTTCTGCTGTTGAAAACACCAATACATTCCAACCAATGATGAACCTGTCACAAATCTCTTTTGTCAAAAACATTTTCTTACACTTCGCAAGAACATTCCTAGTGCCATCTAGATAGTAAATGTGTAGCATTAGGAAACACTATAGAGATTGCATTTATCAAAGCTACCTCCCTGTCTGTCACAATAACTTAAGGATGAATACTATCACCGATCACATCACGCAAAACACTTAGTGCCCATGTGAAGTTATCTTCTTTCTCGTATTGGAGATATACGAAGGCTACAACAAAGGTTATGTCAGTGGATGTCAATCCAACAATCTCTAAAAGGGGCATATGATACCTATTCATCTTGTAGGTGCAATCCATGATCAACACATGTGGAAATGCACGTACCAATTCCAAACTAACCAGATGTGCCCAAAATAAATCAGTCACCGTCTCAGTATCATCAATTTGTCTATGGCACTCGTTGTATCCATGCTCTGCTAATTGTCCTAATAGTAGCTGCATTTGAAACCTTCCACCCTTTTCCGTCATTCTATGTTTCTATCGTGCATTATATATTGTCTTCATTGTGGTAGAATTTAAGGGGTCTCTTTGTTTTAGTGTAGCCAAAATATCCCTTGGTTTTACCCTACTTTTGAACATGTCAACCAATAATGAAGTCTCTTCTTGCGACATTCTTCCAGCATATGAATGTCCCCCGAGATGATTCATAGCGGAATGATTATGCACACCACACATTACTAACAAAATCCAATCATCATCAATGGGTAACTTTTTACCCTTCAATTCAAACGGATATCCACATTTCTTGCTACCTGACACCACATATTTTTTATCTTGATTTACATCTTTCTTAGACTCTCTGTACTGGCCACTCCTCTCACATGCAACGGTAATTCTTGGTTTCTTTGACGAAGCACCCAAATCTGACTTCTTAGTGACAATAACAAAACTATTTCTTCGCCCAACCTCGACTGCCCACTTACATAAGTCTGCTCAACTCCTGAATATCTGTAAAAAAAAAAAAAGTAATAACATAAGTCTTTGAAGCATAATAAGTCAAAAAATCTTCGTATAGTAACTCAAAAAAAATTCGAAAAGATTTACCTCATATGTGATAAACTCACTCGTATAATCCACTACCATCTCGGCGGAAACCTTACTAAATTGGCTTGAAGCATCACCCTGCATCGTAAAACAAATCAATATCACATAACTGAGTGTCTTACCAAGCTAAAAATGTTTGGGCAAAACAAAAAGAAACAAAATTCCCAAGTTCGTTTGGACCTGTACCTCCAAATAGCTTGTGGAAAAAAAATAAAAAAATTTTCATAAAATAGAAAATACTTACCATTGACGGATTTTCATGCTCGGATTTGACTCTTTGATGATCCATTGGGTGATTACAAAGCTTGCACACAACAATGATGCTACAAATGGTGTAGGGTTTGGTTGGGAGAAAAGGGAGGGAACGAACGTTTTTGGTTCATTTTTTTTTTAAGAATCAAACCTTTTAAGGAAGAGGGAGGGGGTGGGGAGAGCAATTTAATTATTTGGGTTTTTTGTTAATAAGGATAACTAGGTCATTTCATAAAGGGGTATGGAATGGAATTTTGAAAAATCTTAAAATGGGGGTGTGGTGATCAATTTCAGGGGTGCCAATAGCCCTTTCCTAAAAAAAAAAAAGAAACCAAATTCAAAAATTCATCATGTGTCAATCAACAATAGGGCCCTGTGTCAACACAAACAATCATTCTCCCATTTATTATTGATGCAACTTGCAACCGATGCTTCATACACAATTTTCATCAATAAATTAGGCCATGTTTTTTAGAATGACAGCTTGTTATTACTACGTTGACCTTGAGTGATTTTTTTCTTGGGGTGACTGTATGGTGATCCAATTAGATAATACCTCATTTATTTTTATTAATTTTTCTCCAAAAATATCATTTGTTATTGTTGCAACTTGTAACCAATGAGTCATAACACAATTTCTAATAATTGAGCCATATTTTATTGAATCATCTTAGTATTATTATTATTATTATTTTATTTATCATTTATATATTGTGATGACTGAATCGCCTATGACTATTTCTATCACCATACACTAATTTAAAAGAAAGAAAAAAAGTCTAGTTGGTTATTCTTTATCGGAAAAATAGAGGCTAAAATGGTTTTCCAATAATTTATAGTTTAATTAATTTTGTGAAAATTATGCATTAACCTTGTGACACTAGGGGCTGTCATATGGAATAAAATGCATATTGCATATTCAAAAATGCATCCCCGCCTATTTTAATCCATAGGACTTCCATCATCCTAGACACCAAATCCTGGACAGAACATCCTTTTTGTTTATAATGAAAAGGATGTTTTGTCCATGATTTGGAGTCTAGGATTGTGTCTAGGACACACTAGGAGATGTCATCTGGAATAAAATGCATATTTCATATTCAAAAAATGCATCATCCACCCATTTTAGTCTATATGACATCGCTGGGATCCCGAACACCATCCAACATCATTTCCCTTTATAGAACATGAAACTCAACTCATTGAACTAATTTAGGCCAAAACAAAAAACAGAAAGAAAAAACTCACTGAACTTTTTAGGTGATGCTGATTTGACTCCTGTTACTCCCTATTTCTAAAAGAGGGAAAATGTCCTTTAAAAGAAGAAATCAATGTTTTGTCCTGGACTTGGTGTCCACCAGGACACCGGGGGACTTCACATGTAATAAAATGGGTAGGCGTTAGATGAAATTTCAAATGCCCACTCATTTTATTTCATTTGACGTCCCCGGTGTCCTGGACACCAAATCTGGACAGGACATTTGCTCCCAATATCCCATCAATTTCTCTTACCTATATTATTGGTCAAGAAAGACTCTCTGGCTCCACAACCAGGACTGTAGATTGTTCCAAGTTATCCTTATATTGGAATCTTTTCATCAAATATATGGTACACAATATTGATTTGGGGAAGAGAACTAGACATATAGGCAAATCATGAGGGTTGTATTATATCAGCCACAACAGAAAGATCACCTAACGAAGGTCGTCACTTGGATCTCCTGTAACTTGTAATCAACAACTCACGTCACAATCTCTAATAATTAGGCAATATTTTTTTTTAATGAAATCTTATTTTTATTACTTTATTTATAGTGGCCAAATCGACATTGACAAACTTCCAGTGACCTACCAAGAAAATAATCTCATTAATTATTATTGTAACTTATAATCACTAACCAATGACTCACAACACAATTTCTAATAATTGAGACATATTTTATTGAAAGAAATATAAACACTATTATTTTATTATTGCAACCTGTTTACTTAAAACTAATTCTAGCACCATCAACTAAGGTTGTGTTTAGCATTGCTTAATTTATAAATAAGTGCTTTTCTAAATGGAATGGATCGTTAACCGACGAATCCACTGCTGTGACATGTATCCGTTGTAAAAAGTTGAAAACAAAACAAAAGGAGACAATTTTAGGCATCTCATTGGGTTAGGTTAGCTAACTCTGAAACCCAAACCCTTTGTTTTGTTTTTTTGGTAAAATAACCCAAATGATCAGTTGTAGCAAATTTTGTTGTAGCAGAAACAAAAATATTACGAAAAGACAAAAGCCCCATGTTAAAAAGACAAAACAACCCATGTTAAGAGACAAAATACCCATATTTTTGTTCATGCTACAGAAAACTACAGATAAATTTGCTACAGTTGACCTTTCCTCAATACATTGTAGCTTGGGCTGAGTTGGAGATTTTGGACTGTGTTAAAGCTGCGTAAACTGAAGATTAATTTTTGGAGTTTCTATTGCCACCACACTTTTTTCTAAGTCCACCTCACTTAAGTTTTTTTCTTTTCCTTTTATACCCCAACTCCCTCCCTCACCTCTCCGGCAGTTGCAACGCTCCCTCCGGCACCCCTCATCTGTCTCTCCCTCCCTCTCCCGCACTCCCCTCTCTCCTTCTCCCTCTTCCTCTTTCTCTCTCCCACACCCACTCCTCCTCTGTCTCTCCCCCTTCCCTCTCTCGCACTCCCCTCTCTCTCTTTCTCCCTCTCTTTCGCACCACCTCTCTCTCTCCCTCTCTTCTTTTTTTTTCCTTCAGGCGACCTGTTCGGACCCACAAGCCCAAATGGGGGTCCCTCCATTCAGACCAACAGGTTTGAATAGGGCCCCTCCGTTCGGAAGATCCTTCTAAACATGGAAGGTCCTGCCAAACTAGGTGTTTGGAAGGATCTTCCGAACATAAGGGCCCTGCTCGGACCTGTAGGTCGGAACAGAGGGACCCCCGTTCGGGCCTGTGGGTCCGAATAGGTCACCGGAAGGAAAAAAAGAAAAAATGAAGAGAGAGAGAGAGAGGGGAGGCAGGGGGAGAGAGAGAGAGGGAGGGAGGGAGAGAGAGGAAGAGAGAGAGGGGAGTGCAGGAGAGGGAGGGAGAGAGAGAGGAGGAGGCGTGTGGGAGAGAGGAGGAAGAGGGAGAAAGAAAGAGGGGAGTACGGGAGAGGGAAGGAGAGAGAGAGAGAGGGAAATGAGAGAGAAAGGAGGAGGGGTGCTGGAGGGAGCGCTACAACCGCCGGAGGGGAGCGTTGCAACTGCCGGAGAGATGAGGGAGGGAGTTGGGGGTAGGAGTATGAAAGGAAAAAAAAAGTGAGGTGGACTTAGAAAAAAGTGTGGTGGCAATAGCCACTCTCTTAATTTTGGCATGAAATCACAACCCAAATTTGGCCCAGTCGAAACTCATAAATTGTGCTCCGAGTCAGCCTCGCCCAATTTGTAGCTTTAGGCATAACCAAGTAGAAGCATGAGTGGCACAACTTAAGTAGGGATCAGATATGATTGGTTGAATTTTTGGCAGCTCGGCTTGGGCTAGCCAAGTTAAGTGGTGGGCAAACCATGGATCATTTCACAGTTCCGTTCAAATTATATGGTTTGCAATTACCCCCTTTCTTTGTGAATTCAAGGGAAAATGTATCTATAATTTAACAACATACTTTGCTAAAACCAATTTGGGCCAATCATTTAGAAAGTGTGTAACCATGGGTTGAGTTGCTAAATAATTTAATATTTAGGTGTTGGGTCTATATTCTATGTATACACTATTATGTAAACAACTAGTATTTATTTCATATAAATAAAATACTTAAAAATAAAATGAAAAGAACCACAGACTTGACTAGATGATTTGACAATAAATCATACTCAAAATTGATCAAGGTTAGTGTTTGACACTATGTCCCTAAGACAGATTTTGTCCCTCGCATTAGTGCTTACGAACTCTTTAGACGTTTGCCTCCCATGATACGATGATCTATACACATAGAAGAAGCAATACAATCTGTATGCCTAGCGAATCAAACTTGTGTTGTACTCTCTCTCTCTTAGAACACGAACACGCTATCATGCTTTCTATATGCCTAATTTGGACATCCTCTATGATGCCTAAGGAACACTTCTAATTTTGAATTCAGAATAGAGTAATTGAAAATTTGAGACTAAAAGGAAGGGGGGGTGGGGGGACGTTTATTTATAGACTTATTCATGTCTGTTCGAAACAGGCATAGGGACACAACCTTTGGTGTTCGAATAGACACGAATGTAGAAAGTTGTAATTTAGTAGCCACCTACACATCCGTATGGAACATACA
>JAOXJP010210009.1:0-11895 GCA_025762735.1 Platanus orientalis
CCATGCAGGTCTCGAACCTGCGACCTTCGCGTTATTAGCACGACGCTCTAACCAACTGAGCTAATAGGCCATTTGGTACTTTTATCCACTGAAGATATAAAACATCTCTCTCAAATTTATAATTTTTCGACCATTACAATAAAATGTAATTACATACAAAATACACAATGCGACCTCTATGGCCGGATGATGGTCAATTTAAGCGACGAATTCAAATTTGATAAGGAGAAGAATACAGAAATACTAAAAATGGACTCTTAATTCATATGTTGGTCAATACGTATAACACACTTATTAGAGGTGTACAATGAAGCCATCCGAATTGGACCCTTCATCAGAATCTGCAAAGTTAATTCGTAAAGCCACCTCCACATTGTTACACTTTCAGGCTGCAGATTTGTTTCCATGTCTATTGTTGTACATGCAATTTATTATTATTATTTTTTCTGGGCTTGGATTATGTGAGAACGAATCTCGTGAGAATCGTGAAAATGGCATCAGAGGGGCTGATGCATCAGTACCAAAAAGTGATTTGCATTTTTTGGGGGGAACTTATCACTTTTCAGCACACATGTGTCTGTACCCTGATGCCGTTTTCACAGTTCTCACAAGATTCGTTCTCACCTAATTTTTAGTGGTTGTTCTATGATGAAAAAGGTGTGTGCGAATCTGTGATGAACTATAAACTGAAACGTGTGTATTGGATTAAATACGTCCAAAAAGTTCTCAGTTGAAAAAAACATTTATAAAAAATGAGGTATTGTGGATGCAATTCTCTTATATATACACAACCAATTAATTCAACACACCATCCCTGAGTTATTCGGAGTTGACCAAACAAGGTGGCTGACCGGGATTGAACCCTTCTCTGATGAATCATATACTCATGTGGTGGTACCTGCTAACGAGACTCCGACGGAAGCATGATGAAAATATATAAATAAGACTTTAGATGAGATTATTTCTCGTACTTGGGGAGTGAGGACTGGCCTCCTTTTATAGAGATGGTTGATTCTCGTTCATGTCTTCATGGGATTTATATTTCAGCCGTTTTGATCTATTCAATACACATTGGGAGGTTTGGAATTGATCTAGTTGACTCTTCTGATCTTCTTTTGACTTATTCTTTTTAGAGAATTTAAGGATAAACTTTGAAAGTGAATTTGGTAGAAATAGATAATAAAACTAAAAATCAAGCTCTGTTATATTTTTTAATAGGGACTATTTTGATGTTGTTGTGTTCAACATCTCAGTAAAGTAATGAAGCTATCTTGGGTTGAACAAGTACTTCTTGGTTCATGTTGGACTTGAACCGAGACCTGAGTTGGTTTGGTTTTGATGTTTCCATGTGTCTTTCTTTGAGTGGTTGGTGTTTTTTGCTTACTACATGCACCAAATTCAAAAACATATCATGTATCAATCTTCTATAGAGGTTTCTTCGTCACAAGCAATCATACTTTTTTTCCTGGTTAAATTTTATTACCAAGATTGATTAATATGTTGCTTGGGGAGGTTGTTGTGCCATATATATGTTTGAAAGCAACTGCCCTGAATAGATAATAGCATTATAGCAACGGAGGTAAATTTTCAATGTCATAAAAAAATAAAAATTAAAAAACTGAGACACATTCACACTTTGAATTTGCATGTGGTGCTGCCTCACTTGTACATGAAATGCATTGCCGTTGAAGATTTTTTTTATATATTAATTTGGGGCAACGAGTAAGATGCATTTAACTCATAGATTATTGTTAATATGGAGTTCTATTAGTTCATTTCTACAATGTAATTATAGGAACACTGCATTTCTACAGTCTCGGGCATTGAATGATCCTGCTGCTAGTATCTACTTCAATAGTCTCACATCGGTGAGTTTGGAAAACAAAATGCAGTACATAAGATATTACCTCCCCCTCATATGTGTATATTGAGAGAACACTCTCTCAAGTGTAGCAGCACCTCGGACATACGTATACATGCATGTGCATGAGCACGGGCTTGGGAACCAGTACATGTGTGGGCAAGGGCTTGGGTGCAAGGCACTTTATGGTGCACTTTGTAGTTTGCATGTGTCCATTATCATGGAGTTGCATTAGGGGTTGCAAGATTTCTTATTGATGGTCCATATATGTTCTCGTAGAATCCAGGTTAGTCACGACTGATGGGTCCATAACAGAGCCGGTTTGTAGCTGACTTAGGTTCGTGAATGAACCCGGGACACATGGTCCACGACTGAATTAGAGTCTGGATTGGGTGGTACATGACCAAGGTGTATCATGACTAAGAGTCATCGAGCCAGATTCAAGATGATATTCGTGACCAGATTTGAAACAACTGTAGCTCGTTGAGTCGTGACTGAGACCTGTCAAGGCCTCATTCGCGACTGAAATCATTCATAGATGGGTTGGGCTTAGTCATGGATAGCCAAAAATATCCAGAACAAAGCTTGCAACACAAGCTAGCATATACGATGCCCACAAAGGTTATCAATTGGGGCTGGCTAGCCCGAGGCCTGATTTGTTCAGTCCAAATAAAAGACAGGCTGGGCAAAGTGAACTTCGGGCTAGGTTGAGCTTGGGCCTATATTTGAAACCCAAAGTAATTTTTGGGTTGGGCTTGGGCACGGTTTATTTTTGCCTGAAGCTAGCCCGACCTACTCCAAGTACATAAATTATGTGAGGCCTGAAACCCGGCCCGAAACAAGCCCAAAACTATCGGATTAAATATAATCCAACAGTATATATAATATGTTCAAATCCTAAATTCTCTTAACTCAACCATTATAGAATTGCCTCCCTCCTCTATTCCCAAACCCTCTAGCATTAGTTCTCTTCATTCTCTCCATTACGGAAGACATCAAAGCCAAAGTTCACCACTGGGTCCTTTTTTTCAACAACAAATCAATGCAGAAGTCCCTCCTCACATCCGTTTTGGCCAAGGATGTGTAATGGCTACAACGACAACTTTCTCTCTCTCTCTCTCTCTCTCTCTCTCTCTCTCTCTCTCTCTCTCTTGTTTTGTCTCTATAAGTCAAGTTGTCTCCTATGAAACCCCAATCAACTCTGGCTAATGATGGTAAGTACTTGAGAAACAAGATTGCCATCAACAGCTCCGACTAATATGTTCATGCCTGACTGGCATCACCAACGGTGCCCTTTCAAACGAAGTCAAAAATTTATTTATTTTTGTTTTATCTCTCTACTTCTTTCTCTCCTTAAAATATGGAGGACTTTCACATAGTTCGTTGGGATCATTATCTATCTCTTTTTCTTTTGTCTTTTCTTGTAATTTTACTTAATTTTATTTTATGGTCTTTGTTGACGGGACGGTGAAAGGGATTTGGCAACGGTGGTGGTGCCAGTCAAGGAGGAGTATAGTTCGGGCTGCCTAAACTCAGCCTAAAAGCCATTTTATTTTTATGGGTCAAGTTCGGGTTTGTTGCTATAGGTTGAGTTTGGGCTCGGACCAAACTCGGGCTCAAATATTTTATCTTGGGATGGGCTCGGACAGACCTTAGCTTGGACCAACCCGGTCCGATTGACACCCCTAGAGCCCACATCTCACCTTGGGAAAGGACCTATCATAGTTATAAGCCCACATTGATGTCTATCAAGAAATGGACATGTATTAAAGGGTTGGTGAGATGGGATTGGAACCCATCATCACTATATAACATAAACAAATGGGCTGGGAAACCCAATTGCAATTAGGGCAACGAATTGGCTAAAAATAGAGATTGAAACCAAGAACAGAGAAGTGAAGAGAAAAAGAAAGAGGAGAAAAAGGTAGCCATAAATGACACCTCTCTTCCTCAATTTTTTTTTCTTTTTTGGGTTTGCGTTGAAAGACATAGATCCCATCACTCCTTTGGATCAACAACTCCCTTGAGGAGCATTGCTTAGCAACCTTGGGTTAGAAAGCCACCTCAATGAAAGTGTGTTCTCATATGATTAACAACTTGATAAGGAGAAACTCTGTCAAAATTTCCATAAAATTTGGATAAGTTTCCATGGACTTTTTGAACACTTGACTCTAAAATGGCAATAAGTTATACATGGAAGTATTATATGTCTTTATCAGGGAATGTAAGCCTTTAGAGAGACAAGGAGTTGGATTATGAGCTTAGTTGTATCCCAGAGGTAGCTTGGCACGCTCCCTTGCACAATCTTGTGGGAGTCCTCGACTATCTTCAAGAAAAGCAATAACGGCACCTCTATTTCTCGGGTCATTCACTTTTAATTTTATTAAATTAGAATTATGTCTTTAAAGATTGTACAATTAAAAAATTAATTGAAATTATTGGATTCACTAACAATTTGAAGATATGTATTCTCTTGCTGCAAGCGTGAATGTGAACCCATTTGATCTCGGTTTTAATGACCATAGATTCAATGGAAAGAGTTTCAAGAGATGGGAACACTGGATCTTGTATTGGCTTTAACAGCTTGAAGTCAACTATGAATTGATTGATGTACCTCTTGCCCCTACTAGAGCCACTGAGACAGAGATAGAAGCAGCTGCCAAGGCTAAAAAGAAGTAGGATCAAGATGATTAAACTTGTTATCATCACCTGTTGGAGTTGATAATTGACGAATTGGTCGAACAAATCTCCGACAAATTAGATACTGTTAGGGAGCTTTGAAGGGCCCTAAAAATAGCCTATTTTGGTGAAGAGTTTGACAAATTGAGGCAAGCTCAGCCCTTCTCAAAAAATCAAACTTCCTACTTTAAACTTGAATCTTAAAGCCTTATAACCCATGAACCAAATATGTTCTTTGATATAGCCCATAAATCAAAATCACATCACTCTTGAAAAAATAATAACTAAATGATTTTTATGGGTAATCAAACCATTCAAATATATATCTAGATTTGGGATAATCTAGCCCTTAACAAGTCGAGCTTTTAGCGAGTTGAACCTAGTGCAGCTTGGCTTAGGCTCGCTTAACTAAACAAGCTCAATTGGAGGCTCAAACTCAGCTTTGCAAGCATTAAACAAGGCTCAACCTTTTTCTTCTTTTGGTTGATAGGTAAACGCTAGTGGTTAATTTATTAGTAGATGAAGACTGGTTTTGAACCCAAGTCTGTGGTACCATAGTTTTGAAAACCATACTGGACCATATTGTCAAGCCTGGTTTAAATGGAACCGACTCCCTAAACAGTTTTATAAAAGCTTAAAACTGCAATCTACTAGAAACCACATATAACTGGCAAAACCGATCAAAGCTGGCCAGGTTTTTACGAAACCAGGTCTAATAAAATCTATCATTTTTTTATATTTATTTTAGAAAATTAACAAAAAATAAAAAATATGTCTTTCCAAATTCCAATCCCACTTTCAGTGAATTGTTTTTATTTTTGGTATTTTATTACTTTTTTTTTGGTAGGTCTAAAAATAAAAAACCCAGTCAAAAGCATTCTAATTCATTATGAATTGTTTTATTTGTTGGTATTTTATTTAATTTTACTTATGTTTGAAGCGAACCAATCTTGTAAAACGATGTTTGAACCCAGTTGGACCTGACCATCCAATTCAACGGTTCGATGGCCGGTCCGGTTCTCAAGACCATGTGTGGTACAACACCCACTAGACTTTACCAACTTAGCAAGCTGGTATCTTCAACAAGGCTCAAGCTTTGCTCATGATGAGCCGAGCTAGCTCAGGACATTGAAAGCCTTAAACCAGATTAGATTCCTGAGAATAGAGCTAGACGCTACTGCTTCAAGGGTTTCCATGATTGCGTTGATGAGATTAGAATATATGGAGATATGACTATTGTTATGTTTTGTCTTGCCTCGGGCGCCCGCGCCCGCGCACACACACACACACACGCACGCACACGTTCTCTCTCTCTTTGTGTGTGTCTATGGGAGGGCTGAGGATCTTAAGATCTCTACTGGAGTACATGTGTTACAGTGATAGTTGGGAAGAACAAGCCAAGAATTACTGAAGCACCACTGAAGCTTCAAAACTTCAAATTTTCACCAAAAAAGCAATACCATCTTATTCACAATGTCTCTAAATGATTGGAACCAGAACAATTCAGGCCCAACCAGCTCGGTCAATAACTGAACAACCCACCAAACCGATTGGAGTCCACCTGGTTTATTGGGACCTTCCAACTACATCTTGGGATGGGCTGAGTTTTTGGTCAAGGACGCCCATTGCAACCCTTATATTCATGTGTTTTTCAAAAGTAAATGGGATGGGCTAAGTTTTGGGCCTAGATTTTGCGTTGGTTGAGTTGAAACTTGAGATGCAGAGAGCCAGTTGACAAGGTTATAAAAAATTGCAATAATGGGAAATGTTACCATATCTGGTGCTAGGTAAGGCTGTTGATGAAATCTGCTTGTCATGGACCAGCTGGGCTGAGCTCAATTGAGCCAAGTCCAAACCTGAAGCCCAGCTCGTTTACGAATGAACCTGAGTTGAGCTATAGTGGTCTCAATTTGGTTTAGGATCCAATATTTAGATTTGTATAGAGTTAACATAATTATATATTTAACATAATAAACATAAATATTATGTTAGTAAATTTCTTTCAAGGATTTGGACTTTGGATGGTGGCCTATATAAGCCCACTATTACTAGACATAAGCAAGACGAGGCAAACCGGGGTATGATGGAACCTTAACAAGCCGAGCCTGGCTTCCTCATCACGGGTCTGAACTGAAAAGGGGAGAGGGGAGGGGGGGGGGGAGAGGTCATGAGCTTCACTTCAGTCGTTGATAGCCTACAGTCCAACGCACAATCTTCATGTGTTTGAAGCTCAATTCTTTAATTACCATCTTAATTACAGAATTAGCTAAAATATCCGGGACCCAGATGAAGCAGAGATCTGGATCATTTTCAACTCATAATGATCTTGGAAGCGACATACCCAGGAATAAAATTAACTTTCTTTACTTTCTAATACTTAAATTGATTTCAAGGCCAGCCCATTGGTTTTCAAAGCCTAGTTGCCACTATTTGGCCGGGCTTGGGCTGGAGAATGCTATGAGTTGGGTCTTGATTTTGGTTGACATTTTTCATAAGGCAGAGATTAGGCCCATCCTAATATGTTTACTTACAGCTGGGTAACTATCATTAAATGTTATTTAAAGAGCTAAACATACTGAGAATAATGAGAATTAAGAAGAAAGTAAAAAAGGAAAATTTGGCCCAAACAAATACAAAAGGCTGACAATTTACACAATTGGATATTTGGATGGCCGGGCTGGTTAGATATGTGGCAAAGGTTTTAAAGGCCCCACCGAGTTAGTTCGGTTTGCAACCCTAGCCCAAATCAAGATTTGGGAAGCATTGAATGGTTCCAACCAACTAATATGTTAATAAAGTGTGAATGTTCTTTTATTATGATTGATTCATGTACAAGGGGCACATGAGAAACAAGATTCTTTATATGGCTAAAGTTATAATTTAAGTGACAAAACCTGGTTTGAGAACGTAGCTACAAGAGTACTCTTAATCGTTCTTACTTGCAATTGCTTTGCTAATATTGGTATTGTTATAGCAATGGCTGTGATGATATTAACTTGAGGACCATGGTAGGAAACCTGATTATGTTCAATTAAGGCATATATCATTATGTGGTTACGTGATAAAACAGATGCTACCATGCACACACACACACACACACACACACACACACATGACTGCACGCAAGTGCGTGAATGTGGTCATGCAGGCACATACCTACATATGCATGGATTTTAATTATCATAATCCCCATAGTCTTAGTTAAAAATGCTGAATAAAAGTAAAGACCCTCTTTGTCACAATGTATTTAACAACTAAAAAGTAAGGGGTTACTAATCTTTATTCTTACTATAAAAAGGCCGTTACTCTGTTATGTTATCCTATCATTAACTTTTAGCATTATTTTCATGATGATCCTTATATGTTTTTAAAAATCCAATACATAATATAAGGATTTCTATAATAAAAATGACAAAAATACAGTAACAAAATAAAAGACAAGAAAACTGCAAACCAAATTAAGAAAGCATTAATGACACAACTACAACTAATGACGTAAATGCAATACGAGGGAAACGATTAAACTCTTAAAGCTTCATAACTGAAGTTGAGAACAAACCAAGAACGAAGAAGCACCTTTGAAGCTTCCTACTGCTGAAATCAATGAAACTAAAGTCCAAAGAGTGTATCACAAGCAGACTTTATCATAACGAAGGTACACATTCATGAGAGATCCACATCGCATCATTATCGTCAACTTGCAACAAATTTCTGAGAAACAACCAAACGGCATGAGATTGTAGACAAATTTCTGTCTTCACAGAAAGATTCCAAGTTTTGAAAAAGAGATCAAGAGAGTTTGTTTGTTTAGATGAAAGATTCTTGTAGCTTGGATAATGTTAAGTTGAAGGGAAGGAGTGGCTCTTGTGGTCACCTCGACCTTCATATATAACAATCACCATGGGTGATAAAGATTGCAAGATCATATTATCAAGAGATAACGTTAATACAACAGAAATATACTTCACGATATCAGTCTATTCTTGGTTTTGATCATATGCGGGCAAGGTAGCACATTAACCTATCATAGCATGGGCAGAGAGAGAGAGAGAGAGAGAGAGAGAGAGAGAGAGAGAGAGAGAGAGACGCGACATGCATTACCATAGAGGATAATTCAAAGTTTCAAACTCTTGTTGTGTTGTGTCCTCCCTGTACTCTTATTTGGTTAAAGCTTGACATGTTTGTTTCCGGGAAAGAGTAGGGCCCACTTGGCTTTGTAACGTTACCTTGTTTCTTACGAGGAGAATCCAAAAAATGTCAAACTCAAGCCTGAGATCGTTTGGATGGTGCAGGTGTCAACAACAGAATACAATCAAAGTTGATTGGAACAAGCCAAGAATCACTGAAACACCCACGAAGCTTCACAACTTTGCCGACTCATGCTAACTAGCCTTACTCTATTTCCACTAAGGGATATCTATTTATATTAATTTAGCTTGTTTTTGTTTAATTTGTATAAGTAAAAACCCTCGGTTCATGCTAGTTGTACAACTAACTATTCATTCAGTAAGGCTGCATTTGGCAGCTACCTGTAATGTAATCGTTTTAGTTTTTGTTTTCCAAAGCTTTTTGTTACCACAATTGGACGATTTGTAATGAATTCATTTAGATTTGTAGTGATTTGTACTTGATAACATAAGTCATTTCATTTTATAGAAAACCTAAGATGACTTCATTACTAATTGTAGTTAACAAATCAGTATAAATTTGAATGAGTTCGTTAGGAACCATCACCTCATGGTTATAAATGCCTTGAGAAACTCAAGTGAAATTATTATATTACAGGTGGCTGCCAAACAGGCTATAAATTGACCAGGGGATGTTCTTCTACTTATCATAACTAGTTCTTACGACAAGCGGGGAAAAAGAGATAAAATCTATGAACAGAATGATTCTTCTGCGAGGAAGAAGTGAAGAGCATCAACAAGAGGAATCATTCTTACCAAAAAATTAAATAAAATCGTAGTGGTGTATCCTTGATTGCTCACATCTGATGTGCTATGTTTCTTGTAATCATGTGTGGTGACAATGAGTTGACAGTATCATGGATGTCTAATTAAACGAGAAAGCGGCTACTTTGATTGTAAGCTGAATTTGGGTTTTTGTATAGGGTCCACCGTCCACAACTATGTATCTATTCAATCACGTCGTCAATGAGGTGTGGTTGGATACAATGAATCGTTTCTGTCAAAAACAAGAAAGGCTCCATCTTGCACCAAGATGATGTGACATGGCAGGAAAAAGATTCAATTTAACCAAGATTAAGGGAATTAGGGTTGGTTTGTGTTAGGTTAAGTGACGATAGGTAAACTGTTTCCCTAACCTTGGTTAAACTCAACCTTTTTCTTGCCACGTGTTGCATCATCCTTAATGGAAGACACAGACTCTTGTCTTTATGAGAGAAGATTCAGAACCATTGTTGGGTCTTGAGTATTGGTGGTGGTTACTTTTTCATCGGTTTTACTACTTTTGGTGTCTTAGTATTATGATATATATGGCACTTATTTGACTTATTAATTGTGATCAAATTTGTATTATCCTTTTTTGAAAAGGATAGGTCTTGTTATCTATCAAGTCTTCTTTTTGTTTAATTATACTTTTGTACCACAACACACACAAAACATGTCATGCAAGTTGACCCTATAACATAAGGCGCAGGAATAGGGTATACACAAATAATTTACCCATATGTTACCATATCCCAATACTCCAAGCCTTGTTGGAGGCTTATAAACCCAAAGTAGATGGTGGAGGACACTAAAGCTTTTTCGAAAGAAAAGAATTTGTAACGAAAGAGAATCTTTCTACACCAACCTAGAGTAAGCATTCCCAAGTTTTTCTAAGGGCTTTTTTCTACACATATATTGCATTGTTTGGCAGATCTCTTGGGTAAAACAAGTCTACGTACAAAGCCTTTCCTAAGGGAAAAACCAAGTCCACGCTTCTTCATCTGATCGAGCACTAACAAAACCCAAAAAACCAACAAGAATTCAACTTGAATTATAAAGTTAAAATCTCATTTTAAGATCCAAACTAGGTGGATGTGAACTAGATTTGATGTTAAATTTTGCCAACTACTACTATGCATGCCATAATAAAATGACTCATATCTTGGGGTGGCAATTTTTTACCGGAGTTGCTAATTCACCAACATTTTTTTTTTCTCTTCCTTAGGATGTGTTGGCATTGCTCAAGCGGTTGACTAATTGGATTGGGTTCAAGTAAGACATTTGCTTATTAAGAACTCGGTTGACCCACTTGGACCCATCATTTTCTTTTGGTGTGTTGTTTTGCCTACATGGTAAGGGCTCCTAATAGCTTGGATAGCAGGCCTTCTAAGGTTATATTGATTGTTAATTATAAGGAAAATCCAAGGGACGTCAAACTCAAGCTCAAGACCATATGGTTGATAGAAGTGCAACAACAGATCGATTATACATGGTAAGGGCTCGCTTAACATGCCTCATAATGTGATATAAAAGAGAGAGTGTGAGGGGAACAATCCAAGAACTACTGAAGAGCTTCACATCTTTGCTGAATCCTGCTAACTGGCAGTACTGCATTGCTATATTGAAAGAACGTCCATTCATCGTCACTTCAAGACTAGCCTACATGAGAGTGAGATGGATTCTTCCTGCATTCTTTAAGCTTTATAGGTCTTATCTTCCTCCAAGCTTCAGAAAAAATAAAAAATAAAAGAACCATACATGAATTATGTGATAATTCGGTTGTAATTTTTTATTTGTTGTTTGTAAAACAGCTAATATTTTTCAATAATCGGTTTTGTAGGTGAATGTAACGATATGTTATATCATTTATAACAGTACTAGTATATATATTAGCCGATATGCTACATATGTTAATTTGATAAATTGTATGATATGTTTATATAGCGCGGTTGACATTGCAATGATATCCGTGCCATTTTTTATATGATTTTCAATAACTTTTAGGCCCGGTCTTGTTGCCTTGAATTGAATAGAAAAGAATAAAAAATAAAATTGCACAAGAAAAGAAAAAACCTGTAATTTTTTATTAAAATTTTCCTATGGTTGTTTGGTTGCCAAGAAAAAGAAAAAAACTTATGTGTAACAATTTTCATGAGAAAGGGAGGTTTTTCAGGCAATGAAAATAATATGGTAGCAGACAAGAAATAGTTAGTAACGTGAGAAAATTTTGAAATTTGAGGATTTCTGCTTTTTGGCAACCAGACAGCTTGAAAATGATTTTCTCAAGAAAATTTTACCGAGAATCACAAGAAAACCAGCTTTTCTTGGCAACCAGATAGGGCATTAAAAGACAAAGCTATTTTCTTTGTTGTGTTATCTTGCTGACTACTCTCTTTTGGCTGATAG
>JAOXJP010210020.1:0-11894 GCA_025762735.1 Platanus orientalis
GGCTAGTGGTTGACATGTTTGATGGTTCTATATAACTTTTGCTGAGAAATCTGAATCCCTACATCCCATAAACATGTTCCCATCTATATATAATGAATCCCCAATGAACTTTTTAGTTCCCTTATGTTGTTTCCTTGAAATTTTCCATGTTTTCCTTTGGTTTTCTTTACTTTATGTAATTCTGAATTTTCTGGACAACAACTACACACATGGCTAATCTTCTAATTCAATTGTGCTCATTCATATAATTTAAATTCTCTTTTGTTTATTACTTTATAGGTCTATAATTCTTATCATGCTTATTAGACTTAACTAGACCTTAATCTGAATTCGTGTGTGGATACGTAAGTAGGAATCTTGTTTATGCTTCATCATTACTTTTTGTTAATTTTATGTTTGACTCCTTTATGGACACACCCACTGGTCCATATGCATGCTGCATTACTAAGTACTGTTAAAGTGTTATCATGGCTCTTTTTATACCTCTGAAAAATATGCATAGAGAACTCATAGATAGTTTCCTAATCTGCAATTCAGTTCGATTTACATGGTTTACAATATGCCAAACTTTTTGTGAATTGATGGGGATAATTCCTTAATGTGGTTACATATTCGCTAAATGGGTGTGTGGTTTGTGGGTGTTTTAGGAAACACTGGTGGAACAAAATACCAATTTAGAAATGCTAAAAGTGTTTTTAGAAGAAATTTTGATTGTTGGTGCATTGAATTTAACTATCATCATGCTAGTCATGGGTTGTTATGGGTTTTATGTAATCATAGTACTATGAAGGGAAACTTCTTGTCAATTAGACCAAATGTACCACAAAGTTTGAAAGAATTGATTCGTGGCAGAGGCTCTTTATGATAGAATTGCTATTGCTGCTTGTAGAAAGCTATGGGCCGTTCTTAGTAGAGCCAATGTTTTGCAATGGATATAGATTTTTCTTAGCCATGAACTATTAAGGTGTTGACAAATCCTTTTTACCTTCGAAAAATATTCTCAAAGGGGGATAAAAAGTATTTCGCTTTTCAACTGATCATGTGATGCTCAACTGCAGTACTTTTTTTCTCTTATTATTATTATTTTTTGATAAATAATGATTTTATTGAAGAACGAATAGAGAAAAAGAAAACAAAGGCACCGGGCCTACAATAGAAAGTCCGGAATAACATTAGATTTCATGATACTAGATAAGCCCACTCCCCATTTAGCTAACTTGTCCACAATGTCATTTTGGGTCCTTAGGACAAGGATCACCCCACTATTAGTGACACCCACCAGCCACCTAATCTTATTGATCAAATACACATATTTTCAAGAAACATGAGCGCTACCAAGAGCCCAACCAACCACCACTGACGAGTCGCCTTCCACCAAGGAGGCAAAAGAGTGTACACGAAGCTCCAAAAATCCCATGAGCAAGCCCATAACTTCCGCTTTAGTAGAGTTTGCCACACCAAGAGGACCCACAACCGACCTAGTGGTCTCCCCATTGGAATCCCTAATAACACACCTAAAACCGCTCGGCCCTGGGTTTCCAAAAAAAGAGCCATCAAAGTTAAGCTTCAAAACGCCCCGGGGCGGGGGACACCAACATCTAACAAGGGAGTTCTTCTTAGGAGAGATAAGGGAAATACATGTTTTCCAAACATGCACAAAATCAGTCAACGATAAGCCTTGAAACTCCTTAGTAACAAACAACTAATTGCCAACCTCCGTGATGATAGAGTCAATGAGCTCATTAGGAGTCTTTTGCTTTTTCTAAAAAATTACGAGGTTTCTCTCCTTCCACAAGTTCCATAACACCACATGACACAAAGAACCCCAGAAGCACCTACCTTTTTCACCTAGGCCTGACACATACCACATAAGAAGAAAATTCACCTACTCTCTTGGCCTTACCCAAGCAATGTTTAGATTATCGAGGAAATAATTCCAAACATAACCAGAAAAGTTGCACTCAAGAAAGATATGTTCTTAAGACTCCCCCTCCTTTCTACAAAGGACATACCAATGGGGGGGAAATAGACATGAAAGGGCTTATTCTTTGCAGATTGTCCATTGTATTGACCCGATTAAGGGCCGCTGTCTAGGAGAAAGTTTTAACCTGAGAAGGAACAGAAGGCTTCCAAATCACATGGGTTGGAAATTTTGGCTGAGAAGGGTTAGGCTTATATAACAGTAGAAACACAAATTTGGAGGAAAAGGAGCACGACGAATCTATGCCCCAAATTCTTAGATCCTCAAAAAAAGGCGACATAAACATATCATTGAGACTAGACATGAGCTTCCCCACCCCTTCCACCTCCCAATCGAAAAGATTACCGGAAGAAGGTCAGTTCCATATAAGGCCATTAGGAGAGGAAGATCAGAGACCTTGGCTTCTTTTTCGTAGGCAAGCCTAAAAAGCTTAAGAAAAGATGCAGAGAGACATTGGTCTTGCTACTGAAGTTCTTTCCAAAAACGAATGGGGTTACCATTCCCCACGGAGAACCTGAAATGCGAGACAATAATAGGGAATAGGGTAATGATATTGCACCAGACCAAGGACATAGAATGATTAAGAGTTAGGTTAACATCCCAGCCATTTGAATGACAACCATACTTACTACAAATGATGGAATGCCATAAACTTTCTCTTTCCATAGAGAACCTCCAAAGCCACTTAGAAAGGAAAGCCACATTGCAATCCTTCAACCTCCCAATCCCCAAGCCCCCTAAAGCTTTTGGTCTACAAGCCACTCCCAATTAACCAAATGCATTATTCTTTCCCTACCACCTTCCATAGGAAATCCCGTTGACTTTTTTCCAAAACCTTCATTCGTTGGCATCTTAAATAAAGACATGTAGTAAATTGAAGTGTTAGACATTGCGGCCTTACTCAGAGTGATCCTTCCTCCTATCGAGATATAAGATTTTTTCTAGCCCGCCAATTTCTTGTTAACCCTTTTAATCATCGGATCCCAGAACACACAAGACTTTTGACTGCCCCTAAGAGGCATCCCCAGATATTTCAATGGCCATTGTTCCACCTTACAACCCAGCATTTATGCAAAATGACAAATGTCCCCCTCATTAACCCCTAACCGTGCCAAGCTCGACTTCGAGTAATTCAAGGCTCGAGATTTTCTCAAAAATCTCTAAAGTGTACTTAAATGAATCATCTGCTCCTCTGAATCAAGAATAAAACAGATGGTATCATCAGCAAATTGTAAGTGAGAGACCTTATCCTTATTCCTCCCAACACATAGTCCATCAAGTAAGGAACAAGAGACCGCTCTTTCCATAAGGGCATTGAACGCATCAGCCACAAGGGTAAATAAAAAGGGAGAGAGGGGGTTACCTTGCCGAAGGCCACAAGACAAACTAAAGAATCCTTCAGAGGCTCTGTTAATCAAAATGGAGAAATGCGGATGGTCCAAGCAGTCCATGATCCAACTGATCCATCTACCCCCAAACCCCTTCATAGTAAGCACCCATTTCAAAAACCCAATCCACACAGTCATATGCCTTATCCAAGTCAATCTTATACACCAGCCCCGACTTCTTTTCTCTTTTTAGCCCATCAACACATTCCGATGTGATCAGGATACCATTCATAATTTGTCTGCCCTTCACGAAAGCCCCTTGGGAGGTATCCACCACCTTCCCCATAACCTTCCGAAGCCTTAAAGACAACACCTTAGCAATAATCTTATAAAGGCTAGTAACCAAACTAATAGGCCTGAAATTAGTCAACTCCATTGCACATTCTTTTTGCAGAATAAGCACAAGGATAGTAACATTGACCCCCCAAGTTTATAATACCACTTTCGAAAAATTCCTTAAACACCTTCAACAGGTCTTCTTTAATGCACTCCCAACATTCCTAATAAAAAAACATGGAAAAGCCATCTGACCCAAGGGATTTGTCCTTCGCCATACTAAAAATAGCCTCTTTAATTTTCTCTTCCAAGAAGCCACTCTCCAAAAAATCCACATCCTCCTACGCTAAGGATTTAGTGAACAAGTTCTCAATAACCGGGCGGGATCCCCCCTCTTTTGAGTATAAGGCCAAGAAATACCTAATAGCTTCCTCCTTTATTATGTTCAAATCTTCCACTGTTTCACCTTCAATAGCCAATCTAGTAATAGCATTCTTCCTGTTTTTCCCATTTGCCAACCTGTGAAAGAACTTGGTATTTTCATCCCCCTCCTTTAGCCATTTACATTTTGCCTTTTGACCCCAATGAATGTCTTTACATTTGAGAACCATGTCCAGATTAACCAAAAACTCATTTTTCTTGTCCACCATGCCATGAGGAACACCCTTCCTCATGCACCATGTTTTCAATCAAGTGAATATTATTCCAAATCTTGTTCTTTTTTACCGACAATTTCCTAAAAAAATTGAGATTCCAATCTTTAAGATTTTTCTTGATAATTTGAAGCTTCTTCATAAACTGATATCCCTCCCAATCACCATCCACACCAATCTCCCACCACCTCACATTATCATGGAAGGAATGATGAAGGGTTCACATGTTCTCAAACCTAAAAGGGGAAGGGCCCCAATTAAGCTTAGAAGAGTTGAGCAATATTGGCCAATGGTTTGAGGCAATCTTCAAAATACCTTGAAAAAATCGGGGGTGGAGCTCCTCCTAATCATTATAGACAAGAAATCTATCCAACTTGCAAAGAGTAGGGGAATTGCGACCATTTGTCCAAGTGAATTTACCGTTGATCAAGGGACAGTCCCTAAGGGCATAATCATTGACAAACATCTCAAAATCCCACATGCTTCTCGTCACCTGAGAGGGACCATTCTTCTCATCAGTAAATCTAATCACATTAAAATCACCTCCAATCACCCAAGGGCCTTGCCAAAAGCTTCGAACATCAAAGAGTTCTTCCTAAAATAAATGACGATTTTTAGGAGACGAGGGCCCATACACCCCAGTAAACATTCATTCAAACCCAGAGGAAACATCCACAAGCCTAATGGAGATAGAGAAAGAATCCCATCAACTCATCCTTTTTATCCACCACCGAAGGGTCCCATGCAAGGAGAACCCCTCCTGCTGCACCATAAGAAGGGATAACCATCCAAGAGGAGAGCACACTCCCCACAGTACTGCACACCAAAGCTGGCACCATCTTAGCCTTTTTCATCTCTTGCAGCACCACCATATCTAGCTTGTATCTTCTGATACATTCTCTAACCGCCCGTCTTTTCTCAACCCCTCCCAACCCACGCATATTCCATGACATAATATTCATAGGGTAACTAAGTCTTTACCCCTTCTCCCTCTAGCTGACATTTCCAAACATTCAACATCCGTTCCATCATTCATGTCCCATTGCAAATTACGAAGTTCCCTTTTGCTTTTGGAGGCTTCCTTCATAGCCATATCGTTCGAATCCACCACAATCTATTCCATGTACTCTGAAAGAAGCACACGGTTCCCATTATTGTCAACCACTTTTAGACCCATCTTGTTTATGAGCACGTCGATCCCTTTACCAGTTTCCACCACACTCCCCCTCACCCCCTTCCTTTCCAAGCTACAACCTAGAGAATCCTTATGGCATACCACATTCGACGAGGAAGATTGCCCCTCAAACTAACTAGGCTCAAACTGGCTTGAGTGAAAATGAACAGGAACTGTGCAAACTTGGTTCTGGGGGTTAAAAGGAAGAGAGTGGGAATTGAATTGATTAAAATCAGAGAATTCAGAGGAGTGGGATTGAAACATACATGTGCCATCAATTGATTGATTGTGAGAGAAAGTAAGGAACGGATTAGAATACCCGGCAATGCAGTGACCAAAAGGAGACTCCAAAACACCCTCCAAGGCATTACCTGAAGCGTGACCAGCATTCAAATACGAATCCAAGCCAGAAGCATTTATCCTAAAGTCCCCTCTCCAACTGAGAGTTCCTCTGAATTGGAGTACACCACTAGCCTAACCTAACGCGTCGGCGTAAAAAAATCGTGACATAAGATAGTTCCCATTAATTCCTCCGCCTCTGAATAGAATTACACATAACATGAACCCGGGTCCGCCCCTCCTGAGAATTAAACCTACTCCTCTTATCCAAAACAAAGGAATCAGGAACAAACTCAACAATTGCCTCCGATAACAAAAAAGACTTAGTCAAGGCCTGAAGATGAGAAGGGAACTGAGGGCTAAGGTGTGGCATTGTGTAGTCGGCCCCCACAAAAATTGTTAGAGAAGACTTAGAGGATAGAGAAACATCGTGAAGCGAAAGAAGTCCCTTCGAGGAAGAGATCTGGCCCTAAGGATTACAACTCCTAGACGATTCACCTGTTAGAGAAGAGGCATTCAAAACATTCAAATTCGGCACTGACACCTCCTTTAGAGGAGCAGTGTTCTTAGAACCCCAAGCGCCTTCGAATACCTCGTCGATGCCCTCTTTGTAGCGTCTCAGCACCACACCCCTTGAGCTCTCCAGGTCTTTCCCTTTTTAAGCTAACAAATGCCCAGTCTGGCCTGGTTGTTTAAGTTTAGGCCTTCAAACCCAAGCCAACGTGGTTTGAGAGGGTCTAAACCCATTAGCGCCACCTATACCCCAACGCTCCTCATCTACAAGAGTGGAATCTTTATTATACCTATGCCAATTGTCCCTCTTCGTCTAATCCCCATGTGCATCGGACTTCCCTAAAAGAGGCCCATGAAGAGGACCATCCAAAGGCCCATTAAGATTTTGCTGCCCAAGTCCACTAGTTCCATTTTGGCCTACCCCAGAATAAGCTACATTTGAATTTAGGTTTTGAGTCCAGTTATGAGAAACCCTAAAGCTTCCCTCATCCTTTAATCCATCGGTCCCTAAAGGCTCAGAAGGATCCAATGCTCCCACATCAAAAGTCAGACTTCGACCTAGAATGTCAAAATGGGTTTTTGAGGGCACCCTGATTCTCTCACAGCCATCAACACCCCAACTCGAAGCTGCCACAGTAAGGTTGCCACCATCGACAGCTAGCACGAAACTGAGGG
Organism: Platanus orientalis; assembly: GCA_025762735.1. Lineage (NCBI taxonomy): Eukaryota > Viridiplantae > Streptophyta > Magnoliopsida > Proteales > Platanaceae > Platanus > Platanus orientalis. Next base: position 7,000 of record JAOXJP010210020.1, read on the forward strand.
GACCCTCCACTTCTAGCACGAGAGTGAAGGGTTCTGCATTGACAACCCACTCCATAATGCGGGGGATCTTTGACTACTTTTTTGCCCTAACCTTCAATTTGGTGGTAGAGATTATCTCCCTTTTAGCTGATTGTGGGTCAATCGCCAGTAACCCTCCACATCGGCGACCGATCCCATTAAAGACCTCCCCAGACCACTCCGACAAGGGAAGTCCTCACACTTTGATCCATTTCTTGCCGGCCTTCTCAAATGAGATTCTATTCACGTTCATAGACCACCTGTGAAATACCGACACACAATTGCCCATGCTAATGTGTCCCGTATTTGCAACAACCATCACCTCCTACTCCGATGCAGTCACGAAGAGGGCACGATTGCTTGGTAGACCCAAGGGGAGCATTGCAAACTCCCTTTCCCCTTTCTTCCAAAAATGGTGAGACACCGCCATGCCCATACTCTTCCAAGACATAGAAACACCCCACACATCACACACCATAAGCTTACCTCAATCCCCATACTCTGGCAAACGGCCATCAGGTGGGCAAACCCAATGTGGTTTAAAACCATCCTCTCTCCTCAAACTAACTTCCTCATCGACCACAGGAAGAGGCCCCCCTCAAGGTATCCATTTAAAGAAGGATCTCGTGGAGACCTATCCATCCTAAACAGTTTTTCCCAGCCGGCAAGATAATGAATCGATCATTTTCTTTGAGTCCACTCACACAATCGCACAAAACAGCCCCAAGCATTTGATTTTCTGGCCATAAAAAGTGAACCACCTTTAAAACGAAACGTTTCCTTAACCTCCACTGAGAGTTTATCATCGCAAGCCCCAAGATAGAAGGTAGCAACCTTCGCTGCAACCGAAAAGGGGAAAGAGATTCATTGAGGCCTCCTTTTATTGCATTCAATAATGGTGAAGACTCCATCATCAAACAACACCTTGAACCGCTTTAGTTCCACCTCTAAAAATTGCCACTTCAAGAAAGACTTATGTATGTGCCGCCCCATAAGAGAGATAGATTCAAGCAAGAATGTTTTGTGGGGTTAGTAAGGGTTTTATAGGGGTGGAACATTTATTTTATGTGTCCATGTAATAAGGCTAATAGTACCAGAATTTTGTTGTTTTTTTAGAAAGTAATTACATCACTCACTTTTAGCTCAAGTTTTCAAGGGTTAAAAGTTTCCTTTTTGGCTTGATTTTTAGTGTCATTAGATAGGTTATTCAGTTACCTTTTTAATGAGACCAAGATTATGCAAATTCGAGGTGATTTTGGAAAGTAATGACCAAATTACTAAAGGGGTGTCATTGAATGACGTGAATAATGTTTTGGACAAATAAGTTAAAGAGTGGAACCTACAAATATGCTTTGTTAACAGCCCTTATTTCCTACACCTTTTAGTATTAATTTTAGAAAGTAAGTTTTTAAAAAGTTTTATGTTTTAGAAATACTTGGCTAGTAAGTTTAGGATTTTTAAAAAGTTTCTAATTTTAACAACTTTCTAATTATTTATGATTGTAAGCCTATTTAAAGGGACCCCTCCATAATTTTACAGTGAAGAATCTTAAGAATTGTGTTGAATTATTAGGTGGTTTTCTAAGGTGTGCTTGTGACCATGTTCTCCTCTCTAAGGGTTAAGCCATCTCCTAGGCTCCCCTTTCTCTCCATGTGGGTTGTAGTACACCAAGGTGCACAGGAGAGTACCTCTCACCCTCCCTCTTTCTCATCTTCTACTACTTTTTTTCTCCTCTTAATCTCTTTAATCTTTTTCTTTTTTTCTCCTTATTCTCTCTTTCTAATGAGGACATTAAGTCCAAGCATGAGTTCCAGGTCTACCAGAGGCAGCGCAAAAGGGTTCACCCATGCTATGGTTTTATTAGAGTGTTTTTATTTTACTTTACATGTTAACTTTATTTTATGTCACATGTAGTGAGGGTATTTTAGTCGTAATAGGTGTTTTAGTCGTAATAGGTGTTTTAGGGGTATCTTTGTTATTTTCTTAGTGGAGGGTTATTTTTGTAATAAATTTTAGGGAATTGTTATTTTGTAAACACCCTAGCCATGGGACTCTCTATAAAGAGCCTAGGACTAGGTCATTAAGGAGGATGGAATTTGAATAATAAAGAAATTGTCCACATTTTGGTCGCTCATTGTTTCTTCCTCTCTTTGCTCTTATTGCAGGTTAAAGAACCCTAAAACCCTGGAATGGGTCCAGGTCTCCACTAAGTTTAACGCTAGTGGTGGAGGTCACTCCTTCCCCCTGGGTTAAAGGTTCATTTTCCCGTCTTCTTTATTTGTTCAACTCTTTTCTGATTTTCGTATTGCTAAATAACACTATATTTGTAGAAGATTGGACTCAAGAACTTAGGCTTTGAAGTGGAGTCGGATTTATCAAGCCTAGAATATCTACAAGAGTTGTACGATCATATGGGAAAAGGTCAACAGAATATTGATTTTATAAGTTTCTCATAGACATAAGCATGAATAGCTCTAGAAAACCCTCTCCACGAGTTCAGCTTTTTCTCTCCAGCCACCAAGGATTAACCTAAGTCATCTTGAGGGAATGTAGAAGAGACCTGGATGACCCTATATCACACCATCTCTAGCCTTATCGATAGTCTTATGGTGGGTCCTACTCAGTTCTATCACATTCAGGCATGAAGCAGGGCTCCAGAAAACCCTCTCCACGAGTTCATCTTTTTCTCTCCAACCACCAAGGATTAACCTAAGACACATCTTGAGGGAATGTAGAAGATACCTGGACGATCCCATATCACACCACTTCTAGCCTTATTGATAGTCTTATGGTGGGTCCCACTCAGTTCTATCACATTCAGGCGTGAAACAGGGCTCTGAAGCTATTTTAGGAGATTCAATCGTGACACTACCTGGCTGAATAATTTGTTGAAATGATTTTTGTATAGGCTACCAAACTCCTAGGCAATACCTCTTGCAGCAAGGACCCTTGAAAAATTTGATGTTTTGTTAGAGTTTCATGGACTGATATTCAAACCCAGGCTTGAATACTGTTATGAAGTGATTTTACGAGATTGATCACCCCTTGCATCTCCTTCAAGCTTTGTCTGAAGTAGCTACTCCTAGGTGTGAAGGGCTCCTGGGCAACCTTACAGGAACAAGCCTCAGTCCCAAAAGTTTCCCTCAATCGAAACTCCAAGCCTATTTATCAGAGGCTAGCAATATTACTAGAAACAGAGCAGAATTTTCAGACTTCAATAATTTTCACAGATTTCGTGATTTGGGTTTAGATTATTACTTGGCTGCATCTTGCAAGACCTAAGGAAGGGGAGATGCACTTCTGTGAAGGACTTTCTGATCTGGGAGATGCATGCAAGTGGTGTGGTTGACCACTTCGGTCGAGACAAGACCATTGTTCTAGTTGAGGATTGTTTCTAGTGGTCTAGTTTGAAACGGGGTGTGAAAAAAGTAATTGAGCAGTGTCGTACTTGTCAACTGGTGAAACAGAGAAAACAGAGTCCAGGTCTGTATTCCCCTTTACCAGTTCCTCACACTCTATGACAGGATGTGAGCATGGACTTCGTGTTAGGCTTTCTTTGTTTCTTGAGGTAGCACGATTTTGTGATGGTTGTAGTGGATCGTTTTTCCAAGATGACCTACTTCATACCATGTGCCAAGACTTCGGATGTTTCTAGGATCGCTCGTCTATTCTTTGATGAGGTAGTCCATTTACATGGATTACCCAAGTCCATAGTGTCTAACTGTGATGTCAGATTTGCCAGTTATTTCTAGAAGACACTCTAGAGGATAATGGCTACCAAGTTACAGTTCTCTTCTGCTTACCACCCTCAGACAGATGGGCAGACTAAGGTGGTGAATAGAAGTCTAGGGACATTACTTTGTTGTCTGGTCGGTGAGAATCTTAGGGCAATGGGATACAATCCTGTCTATTTCTGAGTTTGCATATAATAATTCGGTAAATAGGCCAACTTGCATGAGTCTATTTGAGATAATCACATGTTATAGACCTAAGGCTCTTATAGACCTTATTCCTTTGTCCATATCCTAGCATCCATATGAGTTTGCATTTGCGTTTACATCTCATTTACATGTATTACACCAAAAGATCAGGCATAGAATTGCTATGAGTAATGAAAAATATAACTAGTTGGTTGATTTGCATCATTCTCATCGTGTGTTTTAGGTTGATGATTTGGTTATGGTTCGTTTCCGCCCTAAGCGATATACGCCTAAGATCGCATGGAAATTGCATGCTAGGAGTTTGGAACCTTGCAAAGTTCTGAACAAGATTAGACCTAATGTGTATGTTTTGAATATTCGGACTGATTTTGGGATTAACTGTACTTTTATGTAGAGGACCTTGTACCCTACCATGGCTATTCCACCCCAGACTTTGAGCCTTTTGTAGACCCACATATATTAGACCCTTAGCCTCCTTAGCTTATGCCACCATTGCTACCAGTCACTACTTGTACAGAGGAGATTGAGGCCATTTTGGAGGACCAGATTGTTTCCACTAGACGGGGAGGTTATCAGAGGTATTTCATCAAGTAGAAGGGCAAACCGGATATTGACAACACATGGTTGATTGAGAATGAGTTACAGCGACTTGATCCTGACATCCTGGAGCAGTATCACAGCGGTTTAACATCAAATGTGACTTCTTCCCAGGAGGAGAGAGTTGATGACAACATCAGGTTCAGGAGTGAGTTCCAAGTCTACTAGAGGTAGCACAAAAGGGTTGCACCCATGCCTTGGTTTCATTAGAGTTTTTATTTTACTTTGCATGTTTATTTTATGTCACATGTAGTGGGGGTATTTTAGTTGTAATGGGTGTTTTAGGGGTATCTTTGTTATTTTCTTAGTGGAGAATTATTTTTGTAATAATTTTAAGGG
>JAOXJP010210031.1:0-11894 GCA_025762735.1 Platanus orientalis
ACTACATTTGGACAACAAGACTCTAAGATCCCTTAGCTTGAAGAACAAACCTGGATTATAGGAGGTTAGGCATTCCGAAGGAGGTTTTCCTAGATGTTCTAGTCGCAAATGAATAATAGTACCTTAGTACAGCCCAAAAAGCACCATTTCAGAGCAAACCCTAATCTCTCTCAAAAGCATCAATAGGACTTTGAGGGTCCACATTTTAGAACTCTATTCATGTCATTGATAATTTTTTCAACTCCTATAATCTTTTTTTGGTAAAGCACCACAGGTAAAAAATTACCATTTTGCCCTTTTGCCTTTAAAGGCTCAATACTCACTATCTGTCATCCAGATCACTGAATCTCTCCACCTACATAAGCCTTCTTGTCATAAAGCATCACAGGCAAAGAATTCATGTTTTCACCTTTTTTGACTCATGGGTGAAAAATTACCATTTTACCCTTTATACTCAGAGAACTACCCCTGGAGCCTCTCCTGTGGTCCAAATGATGTAATTTCAAAACCTATGCACCCCTGAGTATCTCCTCTCTGAAGGATTCATCACAAGTCAGACATTGCTTAAGAATAGCAATAGCCAATTTCTCAATCTGTGATAACCCTGACCAAGAAATGACCCCTATAAAAACTCTTAGAGATTCATCTGATCTTCGAATCCAGAAAAGTCAGTGACCATACCTCGGCCTCAGCCTTAGCTTCAAATCTCCAGGTCTAAGATGAAAGGTTTGAAGTCTTGAACCTCTAAAAAATCTCAAATCTTCTCCAAAAGATCAAAAAGCTGTTTTTCCACGTTTTACTCTTATAGAGCTAGAATGCTCTCCAGACCTCCAAATTAGGATCAGTCAGTGTCCATTTCTTCAGAAGGCCTTCGAGAAGCTGTCTAAGGAGCAAGGGCTTTCGTAAAATCTATTTGTTAAGATTTTCTCAAAAACTCTAAAAAGCATGGCAAATTAGGTTCTCAACTGACTCCCAGGAGTGCAACTGAAATCAGAAATTCAGATAGTCAGTGGCCACACCACAGTAAATTCAGAGCCGTGAGGCTATTAGATCCATGCTAATTTGTAAAAAATCCATGGCCCAAGCAGTCATTTCGACACAAACCTAGAAAAAGCTCTTTTTGTTTGTATTTGGCACGCAAAATGCCCTTAAAAGTTCTCTTGGACTCAGAATGCGGCAAGGTTAAGGCCATTTTCTCTGAAACACCATTGTCCTCAGAAAAGCATTTAACAAACCCCTGATTTAGGAAACATCTAGTCATTCAATTTCACTCAACTTCAAGCGGCTACAGAAACCTAATTTGTTCAAGCGACTCTACTTTAGAAAACCCTCAACGATTGCCTGAGAATCCAGCAACCAATCTGTAAACTTCTATAACTCCCAGACTCCCCAGGCTTCCAATCCCCCAAATACGGCCTGAGACAACATTTTACAGAAAATTCAGTAATATCCTCTATATAATTTTGTCAAATCGCTAAAAAAATGGTTTTTAACCTAATTTCCTGCTCGGGTACTATAATCTCACGTAGTTAGAAGCTGTGAATCACCTGGACCTGGGAACACCTATCCCTGGGCCATCCTCAGATCAATTTTACCATTTTGCCCTTTCAATTTACATCTGAGAGTTTTTCTTGTAAAAAACCCTGATTTTACCCCCTTACCCTTTTCGTAATTTAGTTCTGACTGAACCAATGTGATTGGAGCATTTGGGACATCTGAAAATGACACTGACTGGGCTGACTTTCGAGCATGGGAGCTCACATAGAGTGACAGCAGCGAGAAGGTTTGCAAAGATAAAAAATCAGATATTATTTCAAATGAGCTAAAGATGGGATATTTTGCATTAAATGCATCATCATCTTTAGCTCATTTGTTAAAGCCTTAGGATTGGAATCTTCCAATTCTCTCTCTCATTCTCCACCCTAGGATCCCCCCTTGAATTTTAAATCCCTAAAGTGTCTCCTATAGCCTCCCATCAAGCACCTTTTGCACCCCCCTTTAGATTTGAACCTAATAAGATTTTTCCGAAAGGCATTTCCCATGTCACCTCCATCTTTACCCCCATCCAACTCCATTAGCACACCCCTTATCTCACCCTCCATTGAAATATCTCAAGCCCCATCCAACCCTCCCCATTGCCATGTCACCTATCCTTGCCCCTCACCTCAAATCAATCCCCACCCTTCACCTAGGTTGCATCCTAGCCCTACACCCAACTTAGGATAGAGATCATCTTAGCCCTCCATCCTAAGATCCTTACCCTCACATCCAACCCTCCATTACATGAATTTGGGGCTATAAATGCTAAACTAGGTTGGCAACAAGAAACCTTAAACCTAAGAGAGAAAAGAAGAAGAAGAAAAAAAAAAGGCCATTTCAGCCTAACCCTTGGCAAAGTAAGCCTAAACCCGGTTTAAATTCACTTTCTACACCTCAAATATGTTCATTTGATAACTATTATTCTATCCAATTTATGCTAGAGCTTTGCTCTAATTCGGGTACATAGTAGAGGCTCAACAACCTCTACTTGTTCTTATTTTTGACCCATTTCGGTGTGAAATTTTGTATGATTTTTTTAGAAAGATGATTGAGTCCAAATTTTAATATGTTAGACTAGACATATGTAGGATGTTGTGTATTTAATTTCATGAATTTTAGATCTATGAAAGGCCTCGAGATGGCCCCCCAAACAGACCTAAAAAAATGGGTCTTTTGAGACCTAATTTTGATGAATATTTGTTGATTTTATTGTGCATTTTTAATGCCTGATCTTGAGCTCAATTTTTTGTATGTTGTTCCTCTATATCTCCCCTGCTAGCATACTTAATTTTAGAATTTTTTAAAAACCCTAAAGACTCTAAAATTGAGAAATCTAGCTGCTGGATTTTCTCTCAGTAACGAATGCCTGTTTTTTAGTGAATTAAAAAATAGGCATTGAACAAATAGGCATCAGGGATACAATCAGGCATTGAGATTTGGGACCCACCTTAGGGAGCCCTGATTTTTCCTAAACCTGTCCCAAGGCTATTCTGACCCCTGTGAACCACCCCTATGCATCAACACTTCTGTGGGCCCTTATTTTTGTCCCAACGCCTGTTTTTTCAATAAACAGGCATTTGACAGAAATTCAGGCATTAAGATGGTTTTCAGTGTCAGACTTGGGTCTTAAAAAATCACCTTTTTCTAAAATTAGCTAAGTGTGAGTGTGTCCTAAGATTAGTCTCAAGACCCAGGAGAGACTCCACCCCTCTGGGTCCCACTATCGTGGCCCAAAACCGAAGTTGGCTACTAGTTTAGAACTCAACGCCTGTTTATTCCCTAAATTAAAATTCAGGCATTGAACAAACAGGCATTAGACCAAAAAACAGGCATTAGACTCGTAACATATGACTAAGTGACCTACTTTGGGAGATCATATCTCCACATGGCCCATGCCTAGGACCTTTGGGATTGCATAGTACAACCCTAAAAGACTTCCTTCTTCCTAAACTCTAGGTCCCACAACGTTGGAACCCACCCAAACACCATAAATAATGGCACAAAAGTGCTTACCTGATCAGATTTTCCAACGCCTATTTTTTTATATGCCTGAATTGTAATTCAAGATGAAAAATAGGTGTTGAGACAAAAAACAGGCGTTAAGCTTATGACTTAGAAAAATGAATCTTCTTTCCTTTTTCCCCTTCCTGTAGGGTTAACTCTTAACCCTAAAATGGGAGGTATTTGGGGTGTTTAACACCTTCTTCAAGTGCAACCAAGCTACTTACCCTAAATATCAGGAACTTAAACCAATATTAAGAGTCAAACTCCTAGATCTCCAGGTCTAAACTTCTCCTCTTTATCCGAAGAGGAGAATTGATGACCAACTCTGTCGGCTAACCCCAAGTTGGTGGCGACTCCTAGAAAAACCTAACCTTCCTGTAAAAGGGTTAGCAACCTTTCACGCATTGGCATCACACGTCGAAGAATGAACCCAAACACCACGGGCGGACGGGGAAATCTGAACCCCTCCCGAATGTCGATGTCCACAGAAATAAATGAAGTACCTCTTATTTATAGATTTTTGGTGTCTGTTCGGAACAGGTATAGGGACACAACCTTCAATTTCATACAGTCACCAATGACCAATACTTGCAATCTAGTAGTCACCTACACATCCATACAGAACAGATATGTGTGAAAGTGAATGATTTAAGAGACTCCTACATGTCCGTATGGAATGGACATGTGTCAATAGGTGTGACTTTATAAGACACATGTGAGCATAGTTGTAAAACCTATTCGAATAGTCACACTCTCACAAGAGCAAAACTGTTAAACTTGTTCAAAGGGACATGTCCCCAACAGGTGTAACCGATTTTGGGAGAATACGAAAGAAAATTATAAATAAAAATGACATTTATTTATTTTTCTTATTGACCCAACCCAACCCGACCCCGCCTGGTGTGCGTTTTTAAATATAGGCTTGGCTCGTGTTGGTTAGGTCCTCCCCCATCCACAAAACAGCGGTGCCCTTTGGGGCCCAAACTTATGTTCAACATTAGTATATATGAACACACATAAATTTATGGGCTAGTCCATGTGGGACTATTCAAATTTCACATACTTTTACCAGTTTTACCAGTAATCAACTACGCACTTTTGGAGACAATTTCTTATTCACTCATTGACTGTTTTGAGCATCCAACAATATGGTGTTGTTTTCCTCATTGAGGTGTACACAAACCCATGTGGACCCACCTTAAACGACAAGTGGGTGGCACTTTTATTTTGGCTCAAACATAGCCACCTGATCAGATTTTGCATAGAAAATCTGGGTGTTTTCAAAACCATTTCCAACAAATGGTGGTTTGAATCTACAAAGATCCTTAACAATCATCTCTTAGGACCATGTAATCAGTTTTCATTTTGTTTATTGGGGCCAAATTAGAATGGTATATCGCTTTGAGTTTCCACTCTTTTTTTGATCTTCTAAAGTTTCATTAGTCATTAGTACGTGTGGCTTGTATATATATATAGGTGATCTTACCTGAAAAAAGACACTAAAAGATTTGCCTATTGGCCCTCAATGTTGGATTTACACTCCTAAGTTTGTCACATGTAAGATGATAATACATTCAAATATACCATTAAACTATTTTTCATGTTTTGAGATCTATTACCATTGTATTTCATTATTCTTGATCTTCTTATTCATTTTTATAGTTATTTACCATTATTAATTTGATTAATCTGTATGCAAGTCCTAATCATATTTCACTTCTTTGTTTTATTTTGTTACTTGTTAAAAATTATAGGTCATATCCTATAGTTAGGTATAATTTTGAATGTGTAGTAAGATAATTTAAATGAATACTTAAACTTATGTCTTTGTATATGTATCTTTTTTATTCTTTTTCATACATTTAGTTTTCTTATTTAATTATATTTGTTGAATACATATGTTATAGATTTGGTTACTTATTATTAAAAATTGATTCTGTCATTGATTCTAATAATGATTTATTTTCATTTCTTTCCTTCTATTTCATTGCTCTTAAATGGTGTATATTTGTTAAGTTTGTTACTATGACATTTTGAATTAGTGCTCGTGTTTTGATTGGTTGACTTGGGGGTAATTTGGTATTTAGTTGAGTTGAATTGGAATTGATTTTGAAATTAGGATTGTGCTGGATTGAATGCAGATTGGGGTTGGTTTTAACGATTGGTTATCATGCGGTTGTTTTGATATAAGTTGAAATCATTTTGGCACATGTTGTACCCATATTCATGTTATTAAACATCTCTACTAGGTTTTGGACATCATATTTATAGTTATTTTTACATCTCTTTCTATTAATTTGTACAATTTTAGTTAATATATTTAATTTTTATCATGTACATGACATGATTAGGTTGCCTTTTATTTTATTTTTAAATTAAAGCTTAGTTTTTTCATGATTAGGTTGTCTTCTATGATTAAGCCTTCTCAAACCTTTTCTGATTGGGCATCAACAATAATTCTTATTTGATTTTCCAATAATCGAGACATGGAGTACTAATGAGTTCGTAGTAGAAAACGGTGGATGTTATCATTTATTTGACAAATAGTAGCTAAACTTTGTAGATGTATAAATGTATGTTTTAATGGATTCAAATCATTTAGATTAATATATAGATTCTTTGCTCGTAATTTTGTAATGATTATGGATTATTGATATATATGGATGAATGACTTTTGAGGATGACAATAGTGAATTATACTTTCCGAAAAATGCAAGTTACTTTTTCCTGTCAATCATCTCCTGCCACCTATTAGACAGGACCTTTGCAGGTCATAGGCCGGAAGGAGAAGATCATTTGCGTGTTGCCAAAGATGCAAATGAGCACTTTTTGATAGCTAGAGCAAAAAGTAGAACCAAAATTATCATTGCTAGTAGCTGAAAGCCAACCGGCTTTCCTTGGTCTCCATGTAGATCTAGCATTGAACGCCAGACAAATCATCTTGGAAGTAGATTCTTTAGGCTTATTCCTCTGGCTTCAATCTCCATCAGATCCTCCATCCATTGAAATCGGTAAGTGTGTTGACATTAGAAATCTTTATTTGAAATTTCATAAGGTATGATTTTCTCAAATTAACAAATTGGTAAATGGAACGGCCCACATTTCTTGGCTAAGACATGGATTTCTAATCTCCGTTGGTGGCTCCTGAGGTCTCTAGAAAAGGATGTTTCTTCTCCTCTTCAAGCTTAGGAGTGACTTATCTATCTTCTAGCTACTAAAAAAATAAAATGTAAACACAAATTTGAACTCAGCGCAAATCACTCAGATTTAATTGAAAAATTGGTTTTGGGCCAAGTTTAAATTGACCTGAACTTAACAAGCAATATGGTGTAAGCTTATAAATATAATATATCATATAATCATATTATTACATATATTTTTATTTTAACAGCTAACAATATTTGATATATATTTACATAAAATGTAGTTAGGGTCGGATCGAACTAGGCATTTTGGCAAAGCTGATACTTGAGAAAACTCAGCCCAAATTTTACTTTGGGCTAAACTTCTGCTCAAACTTGGCCTACTCTGAAATCCCAATTACCTAGCCCAGATTGCAGCTTAAGTATGAAGTTTGTGAAATGGGGGGGATGGTGGAGATGGTTCAATCAATAGTTTTTCATTATTATTTTTACTAAAATAGCTTATAATTTTAATAAGAATATATTATATATATGCTATTGAGATAGAAATAAATATATTTAAAATATTAAATATGCATATTTTTAGATAGAAAAACAAACAAGTAAACAAAAGTTTTGGTATTATTTATCACTAATATAATATAACTATTTATAATTATCAATTTAAAATTCTATTTAATATATATTATAATAACGTAAATATATTAGTCAGATGAGATAAAATTATGTACAATAATTACATTCAAGTAATATATTAAGAATTGTTATTGTAGTCAATATTATAATGATAATTTTTATATTATTGTTTACTTAAAAAAAAATGAACACTAAATGTTTACAAAAGCAGAAAAATCTTATTGTAAAAAAATACATATATTTTTAAGATAGTAATATTCTCATCTAATAATAACAATAATAATAATAATAAAATAATATATTACTTTCTATAGCCCCATATAAATCGAAACCAGTGAACAAAATTCTAAATAGTTGGCATATGGATGAACTTAGTTGAGCTGTATGCTTATTTAATTATTTTATAAGTAAAATTTATAATAATTTAAAAAATAACTCAAAAAATACATTAACAAGTTATTATTATTAGTTTTTTGATAATGGGAAAAGATTGAAATGATGTGGTAAATTTCAGCCCAATACAACTTTCTATGTGGCAAATAAATAACGCAGTAAATTGGGCCACCCAGCCTGATATATTTGATCCAAATTTTGGATGGGCTGGACTATTTTAATTTTGGTTTGGGCTGATTTTGATCCCAGGTTTTAGACCTGACCTAATAAACGGGTCCAGTTCGATCAGGCCTCAACCTAGTCCAAAGCCCAATCTGGCCAGGCCCAAACTATTGTAATATTAAAAGCCCGAACTTGGCTTGAACTAAGATTGAGCTAGGTTAAAAAATGGCCTAAACTCGGTTTAAAGTCAGCTTAATACTTAGCATGCACTCTGTTCAGACTTGTCTACATTCAGCCAATGGGCTAAAAATTTGGGCCAGACAAAACTTAAGTTGATCTCAACACATGCACCACTAAGTTTGGGTCAGACTGAGCTTGGCTTAAAGCCTGCTTTTTTTAAACTGGGCCGAATTTCGGCTGAGCTACTTGGGCTGACTTCAGCTGGGACTTAACTACTTGAGCTGATTTCGGCAAAATCTGAGAATGGGCTAGGCTACTGCACTTCGGGCCATTTTTGGGCTGACCGCAACTGTGTCCATCTTGACCCGACTTACAGCCCAACAGGTTAGAAGAAACCTTTCCTTTTGGATACAATAGAATTTAAAAGTTCAAAATGTCAACAGCTGGCGTGAAGAGGGAAAAAGGTCGATTACATAGTGGGCCATGCAAAGGGTGTGAACAAGGGAATCGAGCAGGTGAGGTGGCCAAAGCAGAGGATTGCTAAAAATCTGACAAATGGTCTAGATCATTTATAAGATGAAAATGATAACCTCAAAATATTCGAAGTTTGGTTCTAAGTTTCATAGTTGAATTGACGGCGTCTACCAGTCCCCATGTTTCACCAGCAACTTGCAATCGGGAAAAGGGAAAAGGATAGAGCCGTCTAGGTCAGCCTAGCACAAGCCCCACGAATTTGGTATACCCCCTTAACAAATGCCCAAGGTCCTCGCTGATATGCAGCGCAGGTGGTATAAAAAAAGTGAAAATCCTCCCGCCTCCCTCAAAGAAAAAAGTGTAAATCACTTCTATGACGCTACAAGTCAGATGTTGCATATGTATGGACCTTGGGCCGTCGTTAAGGGGGGCGACCAAACATACTCCCTTTAGTTTAGCTTGACAAAAAATTCCATCTCTTATTTATTTATAACCAAATGCAAGTTCTGTTCGATGTTAGGCTCCGTGTTATCTCTGTTGAAGCGGTGCCATGAATTCTCATGGCTCTCAAAGAGAGCCATGTCCTAACTTTTGAAAACACACAGAACTACAAAAGTTTGTTTAGGTAAGTTGTGTTTTGGTATAAAACCCATATTAAAGCAGGGTTTTGTAATGGGTTAGGGTTTCTTCTCTTGGAACTAGGATTAGGGTTTAGGAAGAAAAGGCAGCCGCAAAGCTTTCGTAATCTCTAGTTTTTTTTTTATAGTGAAATCTCTCTTGAACGTCTTCACCAATGGATGTAGGCATTAATCCGAACCACTTTAAATAGTCTTGTGCTTTGTGTGTGTTTGCTGTTTGTATTAATTTCATCTTCTATTATTTACTGCGTCCAATCCAAATCTATGTTTTCACACAACAAACTAGTATTAGAGCACTAGATTGTGTGCTTGGGTGTTTTGACATGGCTGCAAGGTATGAAGTAGATAAATTCGATGGGCATAACAACTTCAGTTTATGGCGCGTGAAGATGCATATATTATTAGTTTAACAATGACTGACTAAAGCTTTGATGGAGAAGGAAAAACTTCCTACGACAATGTTGGAAAATGACAGAGAAGAACTTGACCTTAAGGCACTCTATGTGATTTAATTGTGCCTAGCCGATGAGGTGTTGTGCGAGGTTGCAGAAGAGTCTACGGTTGGGCTGTGGCTCAAGTTAGAAAGCTTGTACATGACCAAGTCTCGCATGAATAGTTTGTATTTGAAACAATGCCTCTACACATTGAGGATGAGAGAAGGTATGTTTGTGAAAGTGCATCTAGACGAATTCAATAAAATCATTATGAATTTGAAAAACATTGATATTAAAATTGATGATGAAGATCTAGCTATCATTGTTTTTTGTACTTTACTTATATCATATGAACACTTTGTTACGACTTTACTCTATGGAAAGGATACCATTTCCAAGGAAGATGTTAATGCATCCTTAAATTTTAGGGAATTGAGAAAGAAGGTATTTTGAGAAGATGGTGAGGGGCAAACAAAATGTTTGTTTGTAGGAGGAAGAACAAAAGAAAAAAGGTTTTGAAAGTGATAAATGTCAGTCTAAATCTAAGTCTAGAAAAAAATGCAAAGTGTGGTGTTTTCGTTGCAAAAAATATGACCACATGAGGAGGGATTGTCCAAAGCATGCTTACAAGAAGAAAGGTGATAGTCCCATTACAACGTTGGCAGAGGAACATGAGGAATAGATTGAAGATGTTTTTACAATCTCTAAATGTATGGACATATTTTCTCATGATAAATGGATATTAGATACAGGTTGTCTTGTTCATATTTGCTCTAGGAAAGAATATTTTGATATGTTCCAAGAGAAGAAAATAGGTTTTGTTTTTTTGGGTGATGGGTCTACTTGTGACGTCACGGGTGTTAGGAAGGTGAAGATCAAAATGTTTGATGAAGTAGCTCATGTTAATGTAAATTATCAATTCCATAATTTGTAAAATATATGGAGTAGTAGATTAGACATGGCATGAGTTCATTGCATATCTTAGTCATGTCTATAATCATCAAGTGGTTGGTTTTCTAGAATGAAGACAAGCTCCAAACACTTGAAGCCGAGATGATTCATTCCCAAGTTTGCCAAGGTTCGAAGACTTGAAGACCCAAAGTTTATCAAGCTTAAGAAATGTTTGTAAAGGTATATAATATGATAAACATAGGCTAAAAATAATTTCATAACATTATTGACCAACATAAGCCACCTATATAGGTTCTCAAGTGAGTGGGAGTAGGTTCAAGGCACATTGGTAGAAAAATAGGGGAATCGGATCGATCCGGAGGGTTTCAAATCAATCCGCACTTAGTGGATCGATCAGTTACTTACTAGATCTATTTGGCAAGGCTCGGGTGCCTCAAACTAAACATCGGATCAATCCTGGGATGTCGGATCGATCAGTATAGATCCATCTGATATAGCTACATTGATCTACCATCGTAGAAATTAAAAAATTAAAAGATATCAACGTTTGTGATTTTTTGACCATTAGGGTAGATGCCATATCAAGGGTGCACGACTGTACTCATCCCCTATAAGTGTGAAAGAAGCTCAAATGAGCCCTTTAACACACTAAAAATAAAAACAAGGAAAGAGAAGAGAGGATTGAAGGAAACCAAAGCATTTACACCTCCTAACTACCAAAGTCTCACTTTAATGAGTATTGATTAAAGATCAAAGAGCCTTTAAGTGTTTCCCTTGCACTCTATATTGGAAGAACAAGAAGAAAGAAGCAAGGTGAAGGGTTTACTTGGGAGTAAGCCTTTGTGAGAAGCTTTAACGAGCAAAAGGATTCTCTTGGAAGCTTGGTGGCACACATTGGCACACTAGCTCAACAAAGGAACCACCTTCATGTATAATAAGCAATACATAAGCCTAGTGAGGTAACTTGTCTTGATTTCAATTTTATTTAAGACTTTAGCACCTGCCAAAGACACCGAGTGTAGACCACACCCACCAAAGACACCGGTTGTTGACCATAGCACTATTGTCGAAGACACTTGTAGTGTAGACCATACGTGCCGAAGACAATGGGTATAGACCGCTCCCGCCAGAGACACCGGATGTAGAGAGCTTGCTCTTGCAAGTAGTAAGTTTTAGAATTTTAACATTGATTGTAATGTAACTTAATCTAAATAAAATTTAGTTGCCCCATAGTAAGCTTTGAGAGTGGATGTAAGCCCGAGTGCCGAACCACTATAAATATCGTATTGTGTGTTTGCTTGTAGTGTGAATTGTCTCTTCTCTCTATCCTTACATGGCATGTTGAACATCTTACATATAATCTTTCATATATGCTACCA
>JAOXJP010210042.1:0-11894 GCA_025762735.1 Platanus orientalis
AATACAAGTTTACCTCATATAGGTTGATATTGCAAGATGTACCAGTTGTGGATGCTCCTACTTATGAGCTAATGTGCCTTTTCTTCTCCAGTTTAAAACGTAGTAGAGATTACTTTTGATGCTTTGTGATTCGCTGATTTCCTTTCAACGAATAACCACTATAGTTCCCCCTTTTTTATATTTGTTGTAGAAATCTTAGAGGGAGATCACACAATTATTTACAACAGCACGAGATCAATCATTTAGTAGAAACCTAGCATTTTTGGCCCTCAGACTAGCTGTACTTCTCATATAAGAATTTTTCTTTTACATTGATGTCTCACACTTGAACGTAGGATATTATTACCCTTTTATAGAGCTAAGTCTAGTCTTAGTCAGTAGTATTAGAACATTTTCTAACAGACAAGTATTGGGAAATCTCGGATTGGAATCTCCAAAATTAGTTATGTTTTTTACGAGATTTGTGGCCATGATCGATCACACGCTTTTTTCGTGATCGATCATGAATGTGTGATCGATCAGGGTCTAAGATCACAACTCCCGAGAATTTTCAAAATGCCGTGAAATTTCACTTGTGATCGATCAGCCGTGATCGATCACAGATCTTGTGATCGATCAGGATCTATAATTTATGAATTTTTCCTGGTATGCCTCTTTTGGTTTGGTTCTTTCTCTTCCAATGTTTTGGGACCAATACCAATGCCTTAAGACCCTTTTTACTACCTCACACTCCCATCTTGGGTTCATCTCTAATTGTTTTAGTGCATTGTGCAAAGTGTGGATATTTTCTGAGGTTGTGCTTGTCATGAGCATCTTTTAAGTTTTTCCGTTTTGCCTTAGATTGATTCCCAAACACTAGAGGCCTTTAGTCTAAGGCATGAGAATGGTCCATTGACCTTTGTAAGGGCTTTAGGTTATTTTAACATATATCTATCATTATGCTTACCTTCATATACCTTCATTGAGCTTGATGAGGCATAAATCTTCAAGGCTTGGTCTTTAGCGACATGGGGAAGCATCCATCCTTATCTTCAAGTGCTTGGAGCATATCTTCAATGGGACCCAAGGACACTTGATGATTATGAACATGACCAACATATGCAATATGCTCATGTCATACCTAATCTACCACTCCATGTATTTTATATTCAATGCAATTGAAAATTTACATTAACAAAAAAAACCTTGGTAGTGAGCTTTAGAAGAGTGGATGTAGGCCACATTGTGTCAAACCACTATAAATCTTGTGTTGTGAATTGTTTGTGTGATTTCCTATCTCTTTAAGTTCATAGCCATATCAACTATTACACTTTATCTATTTGATAATATTTCTAAGTAGTTACACTATTGGCACACAAACTTGCATTAATATAAAGAACGCTAAAATTGAAATAAAAATAATCCTAACTAGCCAAAAAGGGGTAAACAATTTAGAAATCCTATTCACCCCCCCTCAAGGATAAACCTACACGGTATTTTTAATAGGATCTTCTCAAGATCACTTGGGCTTTGAAAGTCCGGTTTTATTCTAGAGGGGGTGAATAGGATTTATAAAAAAAAAATTTAACTAACCCCCACTTAAAATTCTAATTCAGATATTATTGTAGATTTTGGAATTTAATGCACACCAAGATATAGTTCAATTGATAAAGGTGCAAATCAATGGCAATTCTTAATTTTAATTTTTCACTGAGTTTAAATTCCTACTCTATGGAAAATATGAAAGATCATAGAAAAAATGTTATACATGCCATGTAACGATAGAGAGAAGAGACAATTCATGCCACAAGCAAACACACAACACAATGTTTATAGTGGTTCGGCACTCAGGCCTACATCCACTTTCAAAACTCACATTGGAGCTACTAAATTTTATTTAGATTGAATTACATTACAATCAAGTTTAAAATTTAAAACCTAGTACTTGCAAGAGCAAGCTCTACTCCCAATGTCTCCGGTAGGAGCAGTCTATACCCGGTGTCTCCGACAAGTATGGTCTACACTACCGGTGTCTCCGGCAGTAGTGCTATGGTCTAAACCTGGTGTCTCTGACAGGTGCGGTCTACAAATATAATTTGAAATCAATACAAATTACTTCACTAGGCTTGTGTATTACGTGATACACTTGAAAGTGGTTGCTCCTTTGTTGAGCTTGTGTGCCAATAGGTTCCACCAAGCTTCCAAGAGTGCCTCTTTGCTTCTTAGAGCTTCTTACAAGGGTTTACTTGGGAGTAAACCCTTCACCTTGCTTCCCTCTTCTTGTTCTTCTTATATAGAGTGCTGGGGAAACACTTAAAGGCTTCTTGATTTTCAATCAATGCTCATAGGAGTGAGCCTATGGTAGTTGGGAGGTGTAAATGTCTTAGGTCTTACTTCTCTTTCGTGTTCAATGTTATTTTGTATGTTAGAGAGCTCATTAGAGATTCTTTCATACTTATAGGAGATGAGCATAGTCGTGCACCCTTGATATGACATCTACCCCAATGGTTAAAAAACCGCAGACCTAGATTTGTATCTTTTTTTGAATTTCTACAATGGTAGATTGATCCGGCTATGTTGGATTAATCTGCATGGATTGATTTGGCATCCCCGGATTGATCCGGTGTCTTTGTCTGAGACATCCAAGCTTTTTTAGATCGATCCAATAAGTAGCGGATTGATCCGTTAAGTGCGGATTAATCTGACCCCACCTGGATCGATCTGATTCCCCTGTTTTTCTACCATTAAGCCTTAAACCTACTCTCACATACTTGGGAACATATGTAGGTGGCTTGGGTTTGTCTATAAGGTCATGCAAATGGCTTTTGTTCTTTTTAGCCTATGTCTATCACATTATAAACCTTTGCAAACCTTTCTTGAGCTTGATGAACCTCGGGTCTTCAAGTCTTCGAACCTTGACAATCTTGGGAACAGATCATCCTTGGCTTCAAGTGATTGGAACTCGTCTTCCTTCTTGGAAACCAACCACTCGATGATTACAGATATAACTAAGACATGCAATATGCTCATGCCATGCTTAATCTACTATTCCATGTATTTTACAAATTATGAAATTGACAATATACATTAACATATATGAAATTCTTTTGTATAAATAATAGTCCCTTAAGATCATAACTAATTTTCTCTATCATTTTTTAATGTACAACAGATTTTTTTTTGGAGTTATTTAAGTATTTATATATTAATCCTAGGGTTTTGCTATGCTAATCATCTAATTTGTGTGTTCTTATCAAGTTTTGATTTTACACAGACTAAATTTCTCAAAATTAGTGAAGCAATATTCAAGTATAAATTTAATTCTTATCTCATTCAGTAACATATTAAATTTAGATTATGGTGTATTTCAAGCTCATGCAAATCCACATGCCAAGATATGATATTTTTTGGAATTTAACTTTAAAACCAATTTTCTTTTACTAAAGATGGATGGGGTCTTAAGATTTCTCATATGTATCACCTTGTCATCCCCTGCTGTAATGTATGAAACAATCATACTCCAATCACAACATATATGATTTGTTGGTATGAATGTCCGCTACTTGAATCTTCACAATCCATGTATATATTTTTAAACAATTGTTGCTATTAGATCACATTCTATCAAGTTTACATTCACCTTGACATATTAATTTATTGATTTTTATGTTAGCACATAAAAATGTGTTGATTGATCTTATCACCCACGCAGAATTTAATATTGATCTTCCTTTTGCAATCACTTTTTGAGAATTTCTGTTGAACCTTTTAGGCTTTTTATTCAATATTTTCTTTCTCTGTCTCTATTTTAATCATCCTAAGTTTGTTTATTTAGCTCATATCTTCCCATTTGCTCACTTTGATCCTACAAAGGATATACTTATCATTTTTTGACACAAACCAAAACTAAAATTTATTTTCCACTATTACAATTAGTGTGGTATCTTTATTCCCTCTAAGTTCATTATTATCATTCAATTTAGCGCTTTGTTAAATTTTCATCTATTGTGATGTAGTATGGAACATCTAATTTCTCGAATCAGTGCAACCATATGCAACAATTTTGTTTTGATGTCTAAACTCAAATCTCTGTAAGAATGTAATGTAGAGTAACAAATTATTGACAAAATAGTTCAATGACAATATTTGTACTTCAAAACATCAAGTATCAATCATGTTTAGTAAACAATGATGTTAAGTGATTCCACATCGCTATATTAATCCAGATCCATACAATAATAGTTTTTCAACAAAAAATGTTAATGTCAACTTATTCACCAATATATGGATTCTAATCTTCCAACAATTACTGTTGCCAAAATCACAATACCATTAGAAATCATTTAGTCATTCGTGTATTTCAAAGATGTGAAAATCATTTCATATACTAGAAACATGTCTTTCCTTGTTCTTTCACACTTTTATGATATATATATGTTTGTTTCAATATCATGTAGTTCTTGAATATATAATTCATTTATTGTATACGCACACTTTATTTAGGATGTTTAGAACTCCACATTTAATGTCTATAAGTGTGCTACTTATTTCAATTTTGGTTATTATATTTTTTATTCCAAAATTATTTTTATAATGTTCATTGGAACACACTTAATAATATTATTCTCAAGGTTTTTAATTCTAACTAACCTTTGTTTTTTTTTTACTAAGTTTATTTCTAGTTTCAAGTTTTAATTTCTAAATATTTTTATTTTTAATTTTATTATTTTTTATTTTAGTGGGTTTAGCACACTTGTATTTCAAATGGTTTTTTTCCTTTGAGTAAAAACAGCAAAAGACTTTTCTTTGGTGTTTGTTTATAGTTAATTCAAGATACTCAAAGTTTATTCTAGTTTTTCACTTATGAATTATATATTGTATGTATAAACTCTGTCACTGAGGAATTACAACGGTTTTTGTATTCTTAACACAAATCACTTACTTTTGTATAAAAGTACAACTATTTTGTGTACTTAATAAGTGTTGTTTTATTAAGGTACAACCTTGACAGTACATAGTGCCTCAATTTTCAGCCTAGTATAATGAGTCTAAATTTTTCCCAGTGTTTATAGATGATTTTTAAGTTGAAATTTCTTACTTGAAGAGTCTTTTTTAAGCAATCAAAAGACAAATTATATGAGAATAATTTAACAAAAATTATTAAATAAATTTTAATACTACAACTAATATTTTATTTATTTTAGATCAATCAATCTTCACAAAGTGATGCAATTTTTATACAACAGCTCTAACTTTTCAATTACTTGATATATTCAATAATTCAAAGTTTAAATATTTTAAATATCACTTATGAAAATCAAATACCTCTAGTTTATCATGCAAATAAAAAAAAAATTGTTATTGTTGTAGAATTTTCAAGTATGCATAAAATTTCAGCATGCACAATAATAGAATTTCCTTGTGAAATTTTGTAGAATACCTTTTAAGATTGTTGTTGTTGAAATGTTAATTTCACAAGTAATTTGCTTACATGATATTGTGTAAATACAATTATACTTTTATAATTCTATAAACAAAATGCTAATTAGTTTTTGCTAAAATTTTGCGAATAATAATTTATATGATAGAAAAATAAAGAGTAATTCTAAAATCAAAATAAAATAAATAAAGATAGATAAGCCTATTTGTTTTTTCCAGTTGAGGTGCGTCTAGTATTCACCACCCGTGGTGCAGTAGAGTCTTTTCTAGCAACTGTTCTAGGATTTAATGACGATAATCTCTCAAGCCCACACCTGCAATGAAACATTAAGCAACAAATGGTTTTATTTGTGGTTTTAACTTAATCAAAAGAACATAAATTCTTAAAAAATAATACTCTAGAAAGCTTCAGAGTTCAAAAAGAATTTCTTTTTGTTGTGCAATTTTTCTTCTTTTCTCCTCTAACGACGATTAGTCTTCTTCTTTTTATGTGGGAAAATCCGACATTCACAATTATAGTCAATAGAGAAAACTCAATGTTCTAAAATTTAAACATTGGGGCTGCCCTTCCTTTCTTGTAGCTTCTCCTTTATTCTCATTGACTAGTTTTCCTAAATCTCCATATGCACCAATGCATTAAGCAATACAAAAAGAGCAAGAAATTTAACTCACTTTTAGTAATGAAACAAGAAAGAAGAGTGTCAATGTCTCTCTTGCAATGAAATTGGAAAGAAGAGAGAAAATGTCTCTCTTGTGATAAATTAGGTATCAAGAATCAATAAATCAATGAAAATAAAACTTAGAAAATAATTATGGAGACATTTCATATTTTGAATCTTACCCAAAATACACAACACATTAATGACACTTGATTTTGTTTCGTAATAATCTTGAGGGATTTATTAAAAGATTAAAACAAGAATCAATTGTCACTAGAGGTATTTTTTTATATTTTAAGTTTCACTTCATACAATTTTTTATTTAATATTAAAATGGTTGGATTTTAAAGAAATTTACCCATCATTCTACAAGATGACAACTAGGAAAGTACTCAGGTGGACATTAGCGTGTAGCCTCAAGAATAACATTTGGTAAAATATTGACCAGTTTGGACAATAGTGTGGGCACCAAGAAAGCAATATCTAGGTTAGATAGTGCCAACGTAAGGTAGTATTATTCTATGAACTATGTAGCAAAAAATATGTTTTATATTTCTAAAAATTATATATATAACTTAATCTTAGACAAGAAGGCATAGAAGAATGTAGCTATATTGACGATAAATGAGGTCTCATACAAATTTTTTTGCAAGAGAATTGACCACACTAAACCGCGATTCAACCAAGCTCATAAAATGTCTCATCTCCCAATAGATTTGCTTATTTTGGTAGAAAAGATTCACTTCCTCACTGTTAGCACCCAAATTTTGACTCAACTCATCTAATGGATTGAATAAGCTCGTCAAAGCAGTACCTTAGGCAGCCTTAATTTAGGGAGATCAAGCCTAGACTCTAGGAGGTTAGATGTCTCCTGTGAAGTCTTCCCCGAATATTTCAGTTGCGAAAACCATCACATGTATCAAGTCATGTGTAGTAAAATCTCAAAGATTAGCCATAATGCACCATTCTTAGTCAAATCTTAATTTTTCAAGAAGCATCGATAGGACTACGAGGGTCCAAACTCAAGACTAGTAACCTCATTTCCTTCAAAATTCTCCATCTTTCATAAGCCTTCTCACAACAAAGCATCTTAGGTGAGAAATTACAATATTACCCTTTTACTCTCAAAAAACTCATTTGGACCCTCAACTAACCTCCAGGGCTTCTCTTGTATCCTCTACCCTCCAATCTTAACCATCTTCAAAGAACCATCCTCAAAACAGATCTTTTTCAAACTTGGCAATTACTAATACCTTAATTTCCTTAAAAAAAACCAAGATATTTTGATCTGTATATGGCTCTCAAGGAGCTCTCAAAAGTTCCCCCGATATCTGAATTTAAAATAGTTTGTGGTTGTCTCTCAGTTTTTTCCATACCTTCGATAAACTGTTTCTTAATCAAAGCCATTTGAGACCACAACCCACTCCAATACCTGAATCTTCTCTAAGTCATACCAAGATAGTTCTGGTTATATTTAACCCTTAGTAAACCCCCAGGAGCTCCTCGGATACCTAAATCCTAAATAGTTGGTGGCTATTTCTCTAGATTTTTGAGGCCTTTAAAAAATTATATATTGAGTATAGTCATTTGTAGGTCTAATATACTCTAATTCCTCCATGTTCTCTAAAATGAGTTAGAACATTTGGGGCAACTGTTTGACCTTTAACTGAACCCTAGAAATTCACCAGAGATCCAAGTCTCAGCCTATCAGTAGGGCTGGCAATGAGCCGAGCTAGCTCAGTTCATCTTGGAGCTTGGCTCGTTATGAATTAAGTTTGAGCCTTGTTTTAAACTTGTAGAGCTGAGCCTGAGCTTTTCTTTGAGCTCGTTTAGTAAACGAGCTTGAGTCGAGCTTTACTAAGTTCAGCTTGCAAAAATCTAGGTTCGCTAAAGGGGTATGTAAATATAAAGACAGGAAGTTTTTTTTTTTATAACTAATTCATCTTAAAAAAATTTAAAATTTAGTTCTTTAAACCATAAAATGTACTTTCACAAATTCCCACGCATAGCTGTCACATGAGAGAGAAAAGAGAGTTGAAGACCCCAAGGTTACTAAGAAGTGTAGAGGCATCTGATAGGATAGACCATCCCATAACATTATCTGACATAGATTTTATGACATAATGGGTTTGGTACTACCAACTTTAGCTGGTTGTATATTTAAAAAATAGTAAAAATACAAAACAAAAAATTTATACATATAACAAGCTTATTGAAAGAAGGGAAAGCTAACAACCTACTGATAGATTAGAAGGAACATAATCATAATAATAATTTAAAGTTCTCCTTATTATTTTTCCTTTTCTTTTAGCATTTTTATTTCCAACAGTATAATACCATCCCAATCTTGCCTTATCCTCTCATAGTCACCGGCGGCCAGAGCCCCTCATCACATCGATTAGCGTCTTCCCTCATTCTCACTGGTGAAGGCTTCTCCTTTATTTTCATGGTGGCATCAATATTGTCGGGTATAGCTAGTGTTTGTTTCTATCTTTTGCTCTTTCTTCTCAATCTTATGTTGTTATTGTTTAAGATGGATGAATGAATCGAATCAAATTTTTTTTCCATTTTTAGTTACAGTGATTAGAAATGCAGCTAAAATCTCAACTAGATGGAGTTCAAGACCTTCTGCTTGAAAGCTAACAAATGATGAACTAAGGAAGAAAGTCCTAAATAGTCAAGAAATTATTGTTCTTTAAAGGAAAGTTACCCAATTTATAGAAGCAATGGATTCTTGTCTTACTTTCACTCCTATTTTTTTCACTTCTTTTCTCTCTCCCTTCTGTGCTTGAGCCAAGGTTACACAATGAACTAGGATAATCCCATAGCTCTCAGATGGGTTGACATGTGACATTTACTAGGTAAATGTGTCAAAACATGTACAAACTTCACATGATGTTTTAACACTTTCACCCCTATAAATGTCACATGTCAACTAACGGTGATAGCTACAGGTTTTTCCCTTAGACTATTGGACCTTATTTTTGTTTGGCAAGCTGAGCCGAGCCTATATTTCCAAGCTTGAGCCGAGCCTATATTTCCATGCTCGAGCCAAGCTTAAGCTCAGTACTTCAGGCTTGTCACAAGCCTAAGCTTTGTCTACATGTCACGAGCCTGAGCTGAGCAGGGAAAAGCTCAGCTCATCTTGGCTCATTGCCACCCCTACCTATCAATGGCCATCTCTAAGTAGCTCCAATGCCCTTAAAAAATTGTCTACTTAGGCCATGTCATCTGGAGAGTCAACAAGCCTCTATCATTGCATTATGTCTCAGTCAGATCAAGACACCCTCGACTGGACATATGGTGAAACCCTGGGACCCAACTTCTATAAGGTTAAGCCCATTTTCTCAATTTTTTCCTCTCCTCAAAAGTGTTGGGTTTTTTTTGCCAGCAATCTCCCTTAGGAATTTGCTATCATGTGTGGGTTATGGGGCCTCATATGTGGCATTGGTGCTTGACAGCCCAGCCTACTAGTGTGCCATGTGTGCAATGTGAAACCCCTCAGGCCCACCCGTAGGACGTTATAGACATGGCACTTTACGCTGCCATGAGTATAAGGATTAGTTGCCTCCATTTCTAGACACCAATTGGTTTTCAGCTAAGATGGCAGTGCTACAGTCCTAACAAGTGATATCAAAGCAAGGTTGCAGGTTCAAGTCCTCTGGGTGTCGCTAGGGGGATTATTGGGCCTTTTTTTGGCTAGTGTTCTCCCTTAAGGACTCACTGTCATGTGTGGGGTTATGAGGTCTCATATGTACCATTGATGCTTGATAGCCTAGCCTACTAGTGTGCCATGTGTGCACTATGAAGTCCCTCAGGCTCGCCTGCAGCACATTATAGACACGAAGCTTTATGCTGCCATTCTTATAAGGATTAGTTGCCTCCATTTCTGGACACCAATTGGTCTTTAGCTAAGATGGTAGTGCCACGGTCCTAACAAAAAGAATTCTCCTAGAGGGGGTCAGTTACAAACCTAAGCTAGCTCAAAATTCTCATTCTTTTGTGAACTAGGGTTGTTCATTTTCACTAAGTGACCCCCTTCAAGAAGCTCTTAAAGATTGCTAAGGAATCCAAAAACTAGGTAGTTAGTTCCTATAGCTCTGAGACTCTTACACCTTCAATACTCTGTGATCTATCAATTTACCACGACAACCTTAGTCAACTCTAGTAATAATCCCAACCAATATTTTTCACTTGTTGGAAGAGGGTTTATAATGCAATTTCTTACTCAGATTTCATTTTTCAACACACTTTGAGCTTGTATCTCACAAAACCTAAGGGTTGCCTTTTATCTAAAGATCTTAGAAATCAATTTGACTATCTTACCCTTCTCATATGTGTTTAAGAGATTTAAAGGTCAATCAAACAATAATTACCCTAACTTACAGTTATTGTAATCCATTTTTTATTGAACCTTTGTGATCAAAGCATCTGGGACTTCAAAAATGTACTTTGAGCACGAGAACCCAAAAAAAGGGTTGCACAGTAAGGGAACTTTTTCCCCTAAAAAATCATCACTACACATTAATGAGCCAAAGACTTTTGATTTTGATTCATTAATGCATTCGCTTTAAGGGCATTAACCATGTCCCTTAAATATGGATCCTCCTTGTGAACCCTTGTATACCCCCCTGAGATCCTTCATATGGATTTCACTATTACATGTGATCCATCTCCAGCTCTCTATTTGGCATAAAGCACCTTTGGCCTTGATTGGTTTCAACCAATGGCAAGTGACCCTTTGCCATTATGTTTCATCCCTTTGCCCCCAAGTTTCATTTTCAACCATTGATCTCCCTAAATATGAACTCTATCCTTGCCACCCATTTAGCAAACCCTAATTCTAATCTCAACCCTAGATCATATCATTTCTTATCCCTCCATTGTATAATCCTAGCCTCAACCAATTACATGAGTCCCTTTGATAATGAGTTTCCCTTCCTAGCCATTGATCTTCCCATCTAATCTCAGCCTTTCAAACACACCCGAAACCCCTATAAATAGAGAAGATTTCATGTTAAAGAGGGAGAGAAAAATGCTGAGTAAAGTTTTGGAAGAAAAAGAAAAGAAGTGCAGAAAAGGAAAAGAGAAACAAGCCCACTTACAATGCTTGAACCCTAGGGAAAGGTAACCCTAACCTATCCTTCTTTGATGTTAGTGTTAATTTAAGTTTCCTATTTTTATGCTTCTAATCATAGTTTGCCGACTCCCCGAGTTGATTCCTTTACTCTCCCGAGTTGATTCCTTTACTCTCCCTAGTTGACTTCACTCTTAAGCCTCACGAGTTGACTCATGTTGTTGAATCTGAAGCATACCTGACTCACTAACTCAAGTTGCTAAATCATTAGACTCATTTGAATTTGACTGATTCATGTGACTCAGCCGAGTACCAAAGCCAAGTTGGAACACAATAAGAAAATCTTATTTTTGAGGTAGGGGAGGGGAGGGGCTTGAGCTTGAGGTTTATTTTCTAAAGTCTGCAACAATTGAACTTGCAAAAACATTCAAAACCCTATAAAAAAGAAATAGTAAAGAACTTTGAAGAATGAAGGCTAAAGTGGTAAGAAGATTAGACTTTAAACTTGAACTTTTAACTAAATAGACTTAGACCTTGGATATTGGATGGTATTTTGTTTTTATGCTTATGTTTTTTTTGTTCCTGGTAAGGCCACTTGGGCTTGTTGCTGCCACCTAGGGAAAACTTGCACTACCACTGGCAAGGAGGAGAAAGCATCAACCTAATCCATTGGGGATGCCACTCAGGGGACTTGAAATCCTGACCTCTTCCTTGGAGAGACCATACCACAACCATTTCAC
>JAOXJP010210063.1:0-11894 GCA_025762735.1 Platanus orientalis
ATTTTAAAAAAAAAAAAAAAAAAAAAAAAAAAAAAAAAAAAAAAAGAGAGATAAAAAAAGAAAAAGAGACGAGAAAAAAAAAAAAAAAATACCCCTATAATTCAAAACCAAAAAAGGGGAATAAAGAACATAGATGATGAATATGGTATCACCGCTCGTTAACAAAGCACCTCATTACCTTGCTAACCGTTCATCATGATTTACACTTTACCACGTTGAGGTTAACACCATTTCAATTTCTCAACCAACACAAGTGCTGTAAGCATATTGACATATTTTTACATCCTTACAATCCTGAAGTGAATCTCATCTTCCACAAGCTGAACTGCATCTATATATGTGATGCAGTGCGACACAGCACCCGGTGATTTCATGGAGGACATCATTTAAAAAAAATCAAGGAAAACTAGTAACTACACATAAGGTTCTATATGGTTTCTTTTGTTTATGATTGTTTAGTGATAGGTTTTGATTTTATTAGAAAATGTTTTTTTTTTTGATTTTTTGTTTTTTTGCTTTTTGCTACATGATGCAGTGCAACAAGGTATCCGGTGATTTCATAGAAGATATCTATTTGAAAAAAACAAGGAAGAAAAGTAGCTACACATAAGGTTCTATATTGTTTCTTTTGTTTATGATTGTTTAGTGATATGTTTTGGTTTAATTAGAAATTTTTTTTCTTTTATTTAGTGTTTTTTCTTTTGTTAGAAAAGAACTCTAAGAAGATTAGGATGGCTATTTGGGTTAAAAAGAAAATTTTATTGAAATATATGTTATCTAGAAGGTTTCGTGTAGTATGAATTCAAGATGGAATAACTTTTCTCATAGATATCAAATTCTTAAGAATTTGAGTTTACTGAAAAGAGGTCTTCAAGGGCTACAATTATTATTTCAAGAAGAATTTACAAATTTGACTAATTTCAAGAAAAAATCTATCCCAAAGATGGTGTACATGATTAGAAATGTTTTTAGACAATTTTTGGATGATCATTTTTTAAATTTGTTTTGTGTTAGGGATATTCTATATTGGGTCTTTGGTCTAGAAATAAGAAACCACAATTGAGAATTATTATGAGTTAATGAAAATTGTGAATCATTGAGTGTTTTGTCTATCTAGATTCTTGTGTTTTCTCTTGTGAGAATTGACAAATCCTATTATTCTAACTATTTTTTTTTCTTGTGAAAATCAATAGGTTCATTAGAAGGTTGCATTCATTTGGTGTAGTTGATTCATCCCCAATCACTCGCCACATCAATATGCTTTGGTTATTTTTGTCTTGAACTACTATGCTTTTACATAGTTTACATGACTTATTAGTTTGAACTCCTTTCATGACACTATTATGGCTCCTTTTGATATCTATAGTGCTCCACTTTGATTGGTAATTTGTTACCATACAAATCTAATCACAAAAGTGCAATTAAATTGCTCATTGTGTTCAATAAGTGTTTAATAAGTAGAGTTATTTTCCATCCAAGCCTAATTCAAACTCAAGTGGACAAATCATCCCACAAACTAGTTATTAGTACATTGAGCCAATCCAACTATCAAACAAATGAGGTTATTTTTCATCAAAACTAATTCCTCATGTATAATTTATAAACCAAGACTTTTAATGACAAATAATGCATCACTCCAATGTTAGTTATACTTTGATGGCCATTGTTGTATTAGGAAATTTTCAAAACTAATGAAAAGCATGTTGTCCTCAAAATTCTTTAGAAGTATTTAAAAAAGGTAAATTAAATTAAATTAAAGAAAAAATAACATAAAATTAGAAAGGTTAAATAATTTTATTAAAATGAGAACAATAAATGTCACTCTTCTATAAGCATCATTGGGTACTAGGATTTGCTATTATGCAAATGATTTATCATATGTTATTACATTTTTGAAATCATGTGAACCTACTATTCTTAGTATTAAAGACTAATGTACCACCCATAGTTTTGGGAATCAAACTAGGTAACAAACCATCAAGGTGATCAGTTCTGGTTAATCTAGTTTTAACTTTTAGTTCACATGATTTGACTATGGTTTGTTAAATATAATTAAAAAATAAAAAATCTAAGCAGTTATATAATCATAAAGAATGAGAAAAATTTGACAAAAATATAAAAATAATAATATACATGAGACCAAAACATAAATAAATATTAATTTTTTTAATGATTAACATATTATGATTCCATGCTTGTTCATTAAAAAGTTTGGTGTTATATTTAGTTAGGTGTTGTATATTATTATAATTAACTAACAAAAAAAGGCATATTTGAACATGTTTTGGCAATAACAAGAGGCATTAATTGTTTAACATCATCCTTTGTCTATGCTGTCAAAGGATCATATTATTATTTCTTATATTTGCATATTTCATGAATTATTTATTCATATTAATTTGTTAGGGATTATTACATCTCTTCACCATATGCTAGACAATACCAACAAACAACTTTATCCCAGGCTATTTGGGTTTAGCTACACGAATCCAATTCTATCATTCCACTCTATTTAGGATAATATCTGCTGTTAATTTAGAAACTACCATGTCTTTCCTTACAAGTTAAACCTAGGTCAATTTTGATCTTATCCTTCTAGCTCCTTCAACTTGTATCATTTCACTCATTCTCACTAGCATAGTCATTGGTCTTCGTTACACATACCCAAACCATCTCAATCGACTTTCCCTCACTACAGTAGAAATGGCCTTTGCTAGCGCTATAGGCAACCTTTTTTAAATGTTGTTTCAAGCCGCATCGGAAAATGTTGAAAACTTTAGCCTGCATTTTTAAAACGTTGGCAAAAAGGGTATAGCTTAAAACGCTGACAAAAAATGATAGTATAGCCAACATTTTATGCTAGTGTTTTTAAAATGTTACCTATAATGTCATACTTTAGACATTGTTTTCAACATGCTATCTAAAGTATGTCTAAATAGAAGAAGAAAAAAAGTGAGCAAAACAAGTCCTACATTGACCTGACTTTACATACAATCAAGATTTGTGTCTAGCTGAATCTGCCTTTGCAGCTTGACTAGAAATTCACATTTACAGTATAACTAGCTTTGATGGAACAAAAAATGAAAAACTACATTAATTGACTAGAAATTCACATTTGCAGTATAACTAGCTTTGATGCTACTATTAATTGGTTAAATTTCGCTGCTCTTGTGAGCAAAAGCAGATAGACTATTCAACTAACCCCCAAGCAAGCGGATCCTATAAGGCCTTCCCTCATATCTACTTATAGTAGAAGAGAACTAGTTCTCAATAAATGAATTTCATGATTCCATGAAAGGATGGATTCAAATTGATTAGTGTCCTTCCAACTAGAGTTATGAGTAGTTAAGTTAAATTTCTGGTTTTACCCTACTTCTCAATCTCTAAGTAGTCTACTCCTACTAATGTAAAATTAGTTCTATCATTCTCTACATTCTTCTCATTAGTTACAAGCCTTAAAGTTTGCAAAAGAAACTTACGAGAACATGGATTAGGGAAAGACCATCACACAAATGGATTAGTAGTGGCTAAACAACTTGATTAGGATAATAATGTGTCAAACAAGATATAATATTCAGTTGAATGTTAGAGACAAAATGGGGCAGACAAAAATAAAGAAAATATTGAAACAATGTGATTCATAGAGAGGATTAAGTCCACTAGATTCTTCAAATGAACAACATATAAAAGAGAGAACATGACATGTCAATACACTCTCTTTAATTATATTATTAAGCCTACCAATAAGAAATGAAAAGGTAGAAAAATTGGCAAATGATGACATTCACAACCCATTAGACGATTAAAAAATATCCAAAAACCATTTTGAATAAAGAAAGACAAAATTTTATTATGAGTATCTAATATACCAACTAACAAAGAACTTGAAAAAGATCTCCATATGTGAACACAACAATAAGAAATGGAAATATACTCACTTAATCAAGGTAAAAATATAATGGATGAAACATGTTTGTTCAAAAATTCAGTAAGCATATGGCCATCCAAGAGGTGGAAAACAATCCTTTGATCTCGATCCAATAATCATTTTAGCAATAAATCCAAAAGAAGAACAAAACAAATAATGGGAGTTGATTTAAAAATCCTAATATAAAAAGGAAATCAAGATTATACGAGATATCTTCAAGTGTGTTAGAGATTATACAAGCAATACTCAATTACAATTTCAAAGTTGTAACTAAGTTTCTAATATTTAACAAGAAACCTTAAATTTTATATTTATAATGAACAAAACAAGAAAATGGAAAAAGAGATTTGTTCAATTTGTATCAAAACTCGATAACAAGGAAAGAAAATGAACACTATAAAAGTATATAGAACCCCACTTGTATGTGTGTGAACCATCCAAAAATTATGTTAGCAACATCCTTTTAACCAAAAAAACCCCGGCGATGTGTCAAAACATCTCAACACACATTTCATTAAAAAAAACAACTAACTGAAATACACACAAGCATGCTAAACTAAGATCCAACTAAATAAAATAATAATAATAATAATAATAATAATAATAATAATGTAGCCTCTTGAAAACTTTTTTTTTTATTGACTTCCATTGCAATAAACATAGTAAGATGCAATCTTGAATCATTTCATTTTTAAAATGGATACAGATAAAATAAATATACAAATAAATAAAATCTTCTTTCTTTCACCTAGTAGTCCTCAAAGGCTATAGACAAGATTCAACATTGAATGTCTCTCTACCAAACCAAAGTATAGATTCTCCAAGCAAAAAAGGCACTTCTGTTAAAGGATTGTCATCAACATGTTTTATAAAACATATACTATTATAAAAACATTAGAAAGTTTTTGGATAAGGAAAACTGTTCAAATCAAAGTTTTTAACTTCTTGTCTATCATCAGCAATCACAAATAGAAAACAAATGCAAAGTACATAATTCTACCATCAATGCGTTGACTCTATAATAAAAGACATATATAAAAAACATATTTATTCTTCAAACACTTTTGCACTCATCTACCTCCATAGAATCACAAGATTCCCCAATTAATATAGCCAAATAATAAATAATAAATAAATAAATAAAGCATAGTCCTACAATCATATACAAAGTAGCCAAGTTGCTAAAAAAGTAAAAATCATAGACAAAACTCACATCCAAAATCGTTTTAACTTGTATATATGCATAAAAATAGAAATAAAAAAATGAAAACGAAAATAAACTAGATAACAAAATCAATTTCATTTAAAATAGAATTATCCAAAAAAAAAAAAATGAAAAATGGGAACATCACTTGGGAAACTTAAGAGGTGAGAGAGAATGATTCCCTATTTTATAGTACACATAAACCGACAGTTTTATTCTCTTGTTCTAGGCAATTGGGCAAAGACAAGATGTTTTGCATGAAGGTTTAAATGACATCTGAGAGTTGCTCTAATGATTTAAGTATGGAAGGTATTGGGTGTTTGAGAAAAAGTCAATGAGGGTGAGGCTTGAGAGGCAGAGGTTAGTTGTGAGCACTACAACAAAAAACACTTTTTACAGCGCTTAAAAAATGCTACATATAACTATATGTAGTGTTTTTCAAACGTTATTTGGCGATGCGTTGCAAAAAGTTGTAGACTTTATGCAGCATTTTAAAAACGCTGTATAAAATGTTTTTTTTTTTATATTTACCTCCCCTCTTCTCTTTTTAACATTTGACCTGACATTTTCCAACCTAACAACTACAAAAATTTTCAAAAAGATCACTACCATGTGGTACAGAACAACCAAATGTATCTATAGATGTAATAAGTCAAAAAAATAAACTGGTTTACCAAATAAGTCATGTTGCAACTTTGGTGGCCACATAAAATGGCTCCATTTGTTCCTCACATCAACTCAAGTGGCCAGTGATAGCCTACCATGTAGGAGGGGGAAAAACCTTTATCTTTCCTGAGCATCTATTTAACTAATAATTCTAGACTTCATCAACTGGTAATACAATGTTAGAATTCAATGGGGATATGAATGTAGAATATAAAAATAAGAACAAGGATTTTAAGCATTGGATTTTCTTGTTGCATTATGCATTTCAAACTATTAGAATATTGTGCATTTTACTATCCGCGGCCACAGAGCATGACAAGAACACAAGAGGCAATGGAGATGCATATTCTTCACAAGTCAAAAACATACCTCACCTCTACCCGTACAATATGCTGCTCTTTGAGAGAAAAAGAAAGGAACATTTGAACCAATTTCATTAGACCATTCTTGAAATTCCTTTTTAGGGACAAGACAACCACTGAACTGATTTTCTGCCCACAGTGCAGTTGTAGCATTGCTACTGCCACCACCTAGTCCGGCTCCAGTAGGCACTCTTTTGTCTAGATGAATCTACCCAAGTTGTATAAGGGGAAAAAAATATTGAAAGCAGTTCTAAGAAGTAATTTTCTTATAAGTTAAATGAATATTTTCTTAAGGTTTTCACTAGAAAAAAAAAGTTGGGAATTAGCACTCAACAAGCTTTTGGGCTGTGATTCAGAAGTAAAATATTAGGTGAGCATACCTCTAATTGTTTTTTTGCTAGTTTTTGAATCAGAAGCCATAGCTCTGACAAATGGGGTTCTCCGGATTTGAGGCTTTTGATGCAAGGTAAAAGCCCCATGTTCCCCAAATGCAGTGAGACTACTTTTGCTAAATAAATTATTGCTTTTTCTGCCATTACAAGAGGGATAAAGGTGAACAAGATATGTCGTTTCAAGGACATAATAACAGATAAATCATCGAATATAAAAATATGGATATAGAAGTTGTTTTGCTAAACCTTGATACAGACCACATCTTTTGCACCATCCTAGTAATAGAAATTCTATGACAGCCATGGTTTTAGTTAAAGAACATGAATCCTAGGTAGTGGAAAAGAATGACTGATAAAATTGGATGAAAAATTTGATGGAACAAGCAAAGAATATGAGACAATGCATGGTACATAAAAAGAAACAGCCATGTAATTAAGTTGTGAACAATGCATGGTACATAACAAAAGCACCAAAATAAACAAAAGTCCCACAAGTGCATTGACATAGAAACACAATGAAGAACAGGTGAAGAAAATGAAAGAAATGCAAAAACCCTCATATTTTTCATGCTCCAATCCAAATAGAAGAATCAATCTTGACTATTTCCATTCCCTGCAATCCATGTTGTCCAATAACTTCTATGAGAAAATTAGAGATCAGATTTTAGGGGGTAGAGAAGTGTCATGGCTGCTGAATGAAAAGTATGAGCAAACCATACAAGTTCTACTCATTTAGTCACACAAACATGCATGGATTTGGAACAATTATGATCCTAAAAGAACTGGTGTACCAATTAAACTATAATGGTCAGCTTTGATTTATTAGAGATGTCAAACCTTTCTCTTGTTTGTATTATTGTCTTAGATAGTTATGAACTTTAGCTAATTTCTGGGAACAATCTAGAATTACTTACATCTCACAGGCCGAAGGTAAGTACCTACATGGACAATACCTTTGTTAATCAAATGGGGAAAAGGTAACTTATAATCAAAAACTCTTTTTGATAATTAAGGAAACAAGTGAAATGCTACAGCAGAAGGTGGTGAAAGAATAAAAGCTCACTAGTGTAATCAGTTCCAAGATATACTAAACTTTGCAACTTTGTAAATGAAGTTTCCAAGTTTACCCCAAATAAGAATGTGTTAACAAGTGTGTGTTTGTATAACAAGTTAAATCAGATATGAGATTTAAAGCATGACTTACTCAATCTAACCATTCAAACCACATACAAAATTTTGTATTTGTGTTGCATATACTTCTCAATTGGAACCATTTTGTCAAGTTAATGCCTTGCTTATAAGTATGGAGAAAAAACTGACTCTCAAGATGTTCTTTTATTTCATTTCTGCAAGTTAAGAGGCATTTCTATCAACATTAACTGGCAAGGATTTTTCTATTTTCTTAAAGGAATATAGTTAGCATCTTATCATGAGAAATCATATTTCTCAAATTACTATCCCAAAGAAGTAGCACGAACCTGGAAAGCATCGGAGGGCATAGAATCTTGAAACATATCAGAATTATCCTAACCTATGTAAGATTCTATACTAAGCTTTGGAACACTTTCTAGAGACATAATCTTGTAAATGAATTGCTGGTAGAAATAAGCTGTGAGTCGATCTGTTGCCTCTTGAATCAAGTATATATAACTATCAAATTCTTCTTGTTGAAGAACCATTGTATGATCTTCCATTGACTCACCATTAATGTGATTCATGCCCTTAAAGATACTTCTGGTAATGCTAGAGAAACATTGTACAAGTGTCGATGAATTGGTTAAAACTGAAAGTTTTTGTGACAACGTATGTGCCAAACTGATTCTTGAGCCAACTTTTTCCACCACATTTGTTTCATCAGAAATCGCTCTCTCAAGAACATCAATATACCCAATGAAGAGTTCCACAATTCTTTTAAGAATTGAACTTTCCATTTGAAGCATAACCAATGGGAAAATGTATTTTAAGATAGCCTGAAAATAAAGCAAAAATGTAATTGATCAAGTTACATCCAAGAAGTTAGATATGGCAGAATATCCATGTGGTTCAACCATGAAACTTATTGCAACATGCAACCATGAAATTAAGAAATGATAGTATCTATAACAAGACATGAACATCGTCTATAGTGTCAACTACAATGACACAATTTATGTCTCTAAGTACAACAATACCTTGAGAAATGACTCTTAAAACTTTCCAGAAGACTTGTACAGATAATTGATCAAATTTAATTACATTTTGATCAACAATAAACAATTAATCACAATAAAAAGATATAATTGAAGGCTCAAAAGCAATTATTCGGCCAAAACCAAGAATTGAGGTTCAAAATCATTTGTATCCAATCCAATTGAAATGTTTAATTGTAGCTTGAATTCTAAGTTTGTCCACAGTCTCAACAATTCTATTGAAATTCGAAGTCATTTTCTTCACCTAATTAGCACAGTAAAATGCATGGATAGATTCATGTCCTCATCATGGCCTACAATGGAGGTAATGATATAGTTCGGATCCAAAAAATGTAGATAAGAAAAAGAAAAATATCATATCAAAAGTCTGAACATCTCAAGACATGTTTGTGGCATAACAAAGAGGGTCAACATAAATAGCATTCAACAGACAAATAAACAGAAATAGGTCATTTTCCACATAAAAATAAATGAATGATGAAATCATATATGCAGACGTGCCATTGACATTCTCAATGATGCACATGGTGTTCCAATCTTCTTCCCACCAACAAATTCATCACCACACCCACATACAAATGTGCATAAATAAACACATTCATACTTTGTAGCTTTGCCTTTTTCTGAAATAATTTACTATATAAAAGAAGTTGCTAATAGATTCAAACACACCTACAACAATGTTACAAACTTTCTTCTGTTATTAGTGAGAAGGCAATATTCCAGTTTGTGAACCATATAACATGATCAAAAGTTAACCCAATCAGAAAAAGAAACACTAATTTGACTAAATAACTTTGCTCAGAACAATAGATTGATAGGCTTCAGCAAAATAAGCTACCAGGCAGAAAATTTTATAGGATTATATGGGCTATTGGTCCAAGTTAGGTGAACTTTCAAAGAAATGAAATGTCCATCAATATCAAGTATTTGACCTATTAGTTGTCACAGTTAAGAAAGAAAGAACATCGGAACTACTCATAAATGCAAAAAAAAAAACCTTTTCAGATAAGTATCACAGATAATTGATGAAATACCATATCACATTCACAATTTTCAAGTATTTATTAAGAGAGAATTTTTGTCTTTCTAAAAAGCGGATCACTTTGGGGGGGAGAAAAAGAAAAAAACGTTCAAAATGAGGACCTGATGTGTTTGGCTAAAGATGGAACGCACGACTGACACAAGATCAATTCCATGAGTGGAATGCTCCAACCCAAGGATCCCTTTTAGCTGTTGCAGACACATTACTGTTGCTGCTTTGGCCATAAACCCCACTATTATTGCATGTGACAAAAAATCTACTATAAACCCAAGTCTGCAACAACAAGAAGAATATCATCAATTGAAAAATTACACCCAACTCTGAACAATCATCAGAGTGTCTAACACATTCTTTCGCTTCACTACGATGTCAAGCATGTAACCTATTACATCACTAAATGTCAGACATACTTCAAAGGATTATGAAAATAAGATACATAAAAGTTAGAAAAAATTTATTTCTTATAATGAAGATAAGATTAATGTGAAATCAAATCAGTCCCTTCTTAACTACAGAGCTTAGTGTCTCATTGTTGTCATTTGATGGATCCCTTTTAACACCTCCAAGCACTACTATAAAAACGAATGAATTGATCAATCCAAACTACATCACTATGCCCCCAACAAAGAAGTGGTTAATGTTCTTTTCACTAAGAACATTGGTTATATGAGTCAATCCTTCAAGCAATTTCCTTCTTTTCATTTTGGGTACAACATCACAAGTTTTATTTCCAAGTGTTATTTTTTTTTTGTTCT
This sequence comes from Platanus orientalis, assembly GCA_025762735.1. Classification (NCBI taxonomy): domain Eukaryota; kingdom Viridiplantae; phylum Streptophyta; class Magnoliopsida; order Proteales; family Platanaceae; genus Platanus; species Platanus orientalis. The sequence goes on from JAOXJP010210063.1 coordinate 10,542, forward strand.
TGACCAAAGATTTACTAATTTGAACGTCTTCAAAGATTTGGGTAAAGCTTCTGAATAATATCCCACACATGCATTGTTGGTTTAAGGAAACAAGATATTATAGCCCATTTAGGATATCATAATGGGAAGCCACGACTAAATAATTAGTTGGCTCTCAATGCCTAGTGCTTGCCACAAGTAAATTAAATAGAAGTGATCGAAATTCATTGTGCTTTAAATTTATTTTATGAGTTCCTCTGAGATTTTCCAATTTCTAATACAAATTATTATTAAATTCTTAATGAAGATATATAAATTCAATTAGTCAAAAGAACCCAAATGGTTTATTCATTTTATCAAACAGATGGCCTAATACTACCAAAGATCTTATCAAACAATAGTGAGTAGCCCTCGTAACATGTTAGGTTTAGACTTTAGACCATGCCGATGTAATTAAAACAAGAAAATCAAAATCAACCTGGAGATTCTAACTTAGTAGTTTATTATGCAAAACAATGCATTTGTCAATCACATGACAACTCTATGACAGAACAAAAGCCCTTAACCAAAAAATCCCATGCAAAAGAATAAATACAAAAATCCAGAAGAAGTAACTTGAAGGCCAAAAGTAAATAAAGAAAGAAGGATTTAAACCTTAGTAGTGATATGTTCTTTCATTCTTTGTTCACCTATGACCTATCTTTTGAAATGTAGTTTATTGTATTGAGAACTAAGCCATCCCTGATGGCTCCATATGAACCTGTGTGCACCTGTGACCTATCCAACAGGGCCACCCTTGAATCAAGGTCCCTCTCATATTGCTTTGCTTGTTGTTGTTTGCATACATAATCGGGTGTGGGACGTAGAGAATCTCCTATGGAGTTCTAGTCCTCTACTTAAGGTTCTGTAGAGGTACTACACATGGTATATCTGAATTGACCACATTAGCTACTTGGCTAAAAGTGGGAAGGAGGTGTTTGGCAGGCTAGAGTAAATAGACAAAGACCAAATAAATATTAGAATCTACATTGGCTAAATCTAACTAACAAGGTGATGTTGACCAAACAATACAATATTACATTGTCTTTCTGCGGGGTCTTAGTTATCATTTCCCAATTAGTAATTTTGGCATTAATTATTCTCTCTTCTCCATATTTTAAATTGATTGTTTCTATCACAATGACAAAAATTTCATGACAAACCAAATATCCAAACTTGCAATAATTCAGTACTTCCACACCTGTGGTTTCTATATTAGCTTAAAACATCACTTCAAGGAATATCATGCGGAATTTAAACCACACTCAAATCTTTGGCATCAAGTCTTCAATTTGGCATCAACCTGAAAGCCATCCGATGACAGACATACTTCCA